>CAJQUN010000001.1:36167042-36456298 GCA_907163345.1 Haberlea rhodopensis
CTATGAAGAAGAGTTTGGTGGCTAAGGGATTTTAAAGGATTGAGGGGGATTATGTTTTTTTTTTTTTTTTCAGATTATCTTTTAGATAAATATCAATATATTTTGTGTCATTCAAATTGATATCAAATCTTAATGAGATCTGAGGTTGCCGAGAGGATTTCAAGGGAGATGGGTTCTCAATGTGTTAAGATTTATCTCATTATTATCATTATTATTTTATTTTTATTTTATTTTATTGTCACAATTTTGAATATGTGATAAGATGACAAGATGATGATTTATAGGAGAGTTTAAGTTTATGTTGTTATCAAGAAAAATGTGACAAGTAGCTACAAAATTCTCAATAAATCTTATTATAAATATTGTGATTCTTAAATTAAGTTCTAATCACCTAATTATTAATATTATTATTATCTTATAATTTTTAACTACGTAAGAAAATTTAGGAAATCATTATACTAAAATCGGGGCGTTACAATCCTCATCCGGGATCCCCTGTGCTGTTCCTGTTCTCAAAATAACTGAAACCATCAAATTCCCGAAAGTCAATTAATCACATCATTGATTAACTAAGCCCATTCTTTTCATGCCACTTTCATAATCAAACATGGTTAAATCATCAAACAAATGATTATAGATATCATATATATCTAACAAATGGTTCCATATTTTTATTTCAATCCTCGCTCTACAATAGCGGCATATAATCTCACGTATGTTCAACAGCAGTGGCGTCATAACTGATGTTCGCTCAAAGGCGACAACATCCAATCATTGCTCTCAAGAGCGGCACCATATAATTTGTAAGGACCCTAGTTCCTTAACGGTGAAATCAAGATATAAATATGGCTAAACATGTAATAGAGACATCTTAGAGTTCTGGTTGTTATGTGAGCTCAATATAATTACAGGCCAAAAATAAAACTTCAGTAGTTAGTTAATTACATTCCCAAAATGAATGATAAGACTAACAAAAATCCTGTAATCTAACTTCTTTCAAGTCTCTTTCAGCTCACAGTTCAATCCAACCCTGAGCCCCTTTTGTCCAAAAGCGTACCTACAGGAACAACTCACCATGAGCATATAAATATCACCATTTAATCACAACTCACCATGAGCATATAGCGGCATCATATGATATCCCTCGCTTCGACAATGACAGCGGCATGTTACTTCGCTTAGACATGACAGGGCAAATATCATACTACCATCGCTTCATATGACAGCGGCAAGTACCTCGCTCGCTCGGAGATAAAGGCTACCGGAACATTCATCAATTCTACCACAATTAATCAAACACAATTGATTCCAATATCATGATATAACACTATCATTTCACATATCCCATCACATAAGGGCACGATATTCACAATATACATCATCACAGTTATAACACGTTTTTACCGTCCGATGCTCGTACGTCTCACTACGTACCTTAGTTTCAAAAGTGGAGAAGTTGTATAACTTTATCTCCTCGACGTTGTTGGCACCTGAGATGGTTCTACACAACCATACAATTCAATATTAGAAGCCAAATAATAGTCGAATACCAAAAATTCAACAAAATACAACATTTTTCAAAATTACACAGCTGGCGATCGATCGCTCCACTGAGGCGATCGATCGCCTCAAATTTTTCCTCGCGGCGATCGATCGCTTCAAACATGGCGATCGATCGCCTAACCCTTGGTTTGGCCACTGCCTCTCGGCGATCGGTCGCCTCATTTCAGGCGATCGATCGCCTGCCCTGCACTTCGCCCACTGTCCTTAGGCGATCGGTCGCCTCTTTTCAGGCGATCGATCGCCTCGCACAGACACTCGATTTTCACCATTTTTATACCAAAAATTCCTTCCCAACTTCCACAACACTTATACCAACAAACTCAAAACACAAAAACACTTTAAACCTTCAATATACATCATAAAACAACTCCAAAATCCCACAACCAACCACCAAACATACCAACCCATATAAACCCATTTTCCAACTCCAAACAACAACCCAAATTCACAATAAACCTCACAAAACAACAAGGGATGATATATATATACATCCTAGGCCCCAAATCTTACCAAGAAATCACAAGAATCAAGTTTTGCAAGGACTCCTCTTCCACCTTGGGGCTCAACTCGAAAATGAGAGGAGGAGGGTAGGGTTTGAAAAGTGTTGGGGTTGAATAATGTGAGGGGGGTAAAGAGGATATGAGGTTATAGTGGGTTATAAAAGTTAATTACATTTTTACACCCCACTTCTTAACATGATGCAAATTATGCCCAACATTGTATTTTAGACACATTTCACCACAATGCGCCAAATATCAATTAAATGCACGTTTCACAAAATAAATGACTACTTGCACATGTAAGCCATTAAAACACCCGATTACCCAACATGCATAACGTGCACCCTGAAATGCTCTACCAGCCCACATGACCAAGCATTTCCACATGGCAATTAATTCTAACACATAAGGCAATTACCACCATAATTAATCATAATTAATCATACGAACACAATTTATGCCTTAAACACAATTAACCATTTCGGGGACATCACAATACTCCCCTACTTAGAAGATTTCGTCCTCGAAATCGTATGCACTTACCCCAAAAGAAACTAAACATAAACACATACCAGAGAATAGTTCCGGGTAGTGCTGCACCATATGCCGTTCCGTCTCCCACGTGGCCTCTTCGACACCCCGACGATCCCACTGAACCTTGACCATCGGTATTACCTTGCTTCGAAGTCTGCGATCCTCACGATCCAGAATCCTGACTGGCCGTTCAACATAGGATACATCTGAACTCAACTGAACCTCTGAAGGCTGCAACACATGAGACGGGTCTGGTTCATACTTCCTCAACATAGATACATGGAAGACATCATGTATACCAGACAAGGACGGCGGTAGGGCCAAACGATAAGCCAAAGTGCCGATGCGCTGCCGAATTTCTCCAAGTTGTACACTAGATTTCTCCATTTTTTGATACGATTTTTAGTTAGGGGTGTTACATCAAGCAATCTTTTTTGGCCACTATGATTTTATGTTAAAGTGAGAACTTGAATCGGAATCCGGAGTTTCGGTCTTTATATGGTCTCCGCTAGGTCTCTCGTACGGCCCAACATATCTCGGAGACAACTTCCCGCGCATACCGAAACGAACTACACCTCTGAAAGGTGAGATTTTTAGAAAGACTCTGTCTCCCACTTGGAATTCCAATGGTCGCCGTCGTTTATTAGCATAGGCCGCTTGCCTATCTTGAGCCGCTTTCATTTTCTGACGGATCACTTTGATTTTCTCTTCCATTTCACGAATCAATTCCGGTCCTCCGACCGCCTTACTAGTCAAATCTTCCCAGTACAATGGTGACCTACATCGTCGACCGTAAAGGGCCTCGAATGGAGCCATCTGAATGCTCGCCTGATAGCTGTTGTTATAAGAGAATTCCACTAGTGGCACTGAATCTTGCCACGGAGTATCGAACTCCAAGACACACGCCCTCAATATGTCCTCAAGCGTCTGTATGGTACGCTCTGTCTGACCATCTGTCTGAGGGTGATAAGCCGTACTCAGCCTCACTTCTGTACCCAAAGCCGATTGAAGACCCTCCCAAAAGTGCGTTGTGAACCGCGGGTCTCTATCAGACACAATCGAGACTGGGATGCCATGCAATCTCACCACGTCCCGTACATACAACTGGGTCATCTAAGTATGTGAAAGTCATACTATATGGGATGAAGTGAGCCACCTTCGTCAGTCGATCTACAATCACCCAGATCGCATCAAATCCCGAGGCAGTCCTTGGCAAGTGGGTCACGAAATCCATAGAGATGTGCTCCCACTTCCACTCTGGTATCTCTAAACACTTCAATTCGCCTCCGGGCCTCTGCCTTTCTGCTTTCACTTGTTGGCAAATTAGGCATTTCTTAACGAATGACATAACGTCTCTCTTCATCCGTCTCCACCAAAATTGATCACACAAGTCCTTGTACATCTTTCTCCCACCTGGATGGATGCTAAATCTGCTACCGTGAGCACGATGCAAGATTCCTTGACGTAACTCTGGTGCCCTCGGCACTACCCAACGGTTACCAAGCCTCAAGGAACCATCTTCTGCTACTCTGAACTTTGATAATTGACCCAGACGTAAATATGACAACCATCTCTGTATCTCAGCGTCTGTCACCTGAGCTTTCCTGATAAGTTCAAAGATGTCCGGTTCTGCCAATAGGGTCGATACCAGCACCGGCGATACATCTAAATCAAAATCATATCCCAAATGACAACAAGAGGTCATCAAGGCCGACAACTGAATAACATCATCTGCCGTACACTTCACCTTCCTACTTAAGGCGTCAGCTGTCAGGTTCGCCTTCCCTGGATGGTACTCTATCTCGCAATCATAGTCCTTGAGCAAGTCCATCCACCTCCTTTGCCTCATATTCAGTTCCGCTTGGGTAAATAGGAACTTCAAGCTCTTATGATCCGTGTAAATGGTGAAAGAAGTACCATAAAGGTAATGCCGCCAAATTTTCAAAGCGAAATAATGGCCGCCAGTTCTAAATCATGAACCGGGTACCTGGTCTCATGAGGCTTCAACTGCCTCGATGCATAAGCCACCACATGCTTATCCTGCATCAGTACACAGCCCAAACCCTGCAGTGATGCATCCGTGTACAAAGCAAACCTTTCGTTCTCTGAAGGGATCACCAGAACAGGTGCTGTAGTCAACCGGTGCTTCAACTCTTGGAAGCTTTGTTCACATGCCTCAGACCAAGAAAACGGAACACCCTTCTGCGTCAATTGCGTCAATGGCTTAGCGATCTTAGAGAATCCCTCGACGAAACGTCGGTAGTAACCCGCTAAACCGAGGAAGCTACGGATCTCGGGCACAGATGTAGGCGAAGACCAATCCATCACTGCTTCCACTTTCCTGGGATCCACTGAAATCCCATCACTAGAGATCACATGCCCCAAAAATACCACGCTGCTCAGCCAAAATTCACACTTGCTCAGCTTAGCATACAAATGATTGTCCCTCAGAATCTGGAGCACTGTCCTCAAATGATTCCTGTGATCTTCCTCGCTCCGAGAATAGATAAGTATATCGTCAATGAATACGATGACGAATTGATCCAAATAGGGTTGGAACACTCGATTCATCAAGCTCATAAACACGGCCGGGGCGTTTGTCACTCCAACTGCATGACCAAAAACTCATAGTGACCATAACGGGTCCGGAAGGCCGTCTTCTGCACATCATCCTCTCTAACTCGGATCTGGTGGTACCCCGACCTCAAATCAATCTTACTATACAACCTCGTGCCCTGCAACTGATCAAACAATCGTCGATCCGCGGAAGAGGGTATTTATTCTTCACTGTGGCCTTATTCAATTGCCTGTAGTCGATGCACAATCTCATCGACCCATCCTTCTTTTTCACAAATAACACAGGCGCACCCCAAGGTGATACGCTGGGGCGTATGTAACCCTTATCAAGTAGTTCTTGTAGCTGCTCTTTCAGCTCTCTTAACTCCGCTGGTGCCATCCTGTAAGGGGCACGAGAAATAGCGGATGTCCCCGGTAATAATTCGATCCCGAACTCAACTTCCCTAACCGGCGGGAATCCGGGAATCTCCTCCGGAAATACATCGGCAAACTCGGCAACCACGGGTATATCTTCAACTCTTAACTCTTCTTTCTTGCCAGCAATGTCAATGGCATAAATAAGATAACCCTCGTGCCCACGTTCCAATAACTGAGTCATCTTTAAAGTCGATATCAACGGAATTCTTGAGCGGGAACCATCCCCATAAAAGTCCACCGATCCCCTAAATCAGATCTGAATCGTACTGTCCTCTGACTGCAGTCCACTACTGCCTGGTATCTGTTCAACACATCAATACCCACAATGCAGTCGAAGTCCGACATCCCCAGAACAATTAGGTCTGACTTCAACTCGTTGTCCTCAAAATAAATGAGGCCGCCATCAACAAACCGATCTGCAATCACACTCTTTCCAGCGGGTGTCGAAACCACAAGAGGCGTGGGTGACGGAGTCGTGCATATACGGTGCCTCTCCACAAAACTCGTCGACACAAAGGAGTGTGACGCACCTGTATCTATCAAAATATAAGCGGGGTGCGTAAATAAATAACACGTACCCGCTATCACTTCCTCTGGAGCTGCTGTAGCCTGCTCCCTGGTGAGGGCATACACTTGCCCTTGAGGTGGCCCCAACGGCTGTCCTCCCAATGGCCTCGGTGCAAATGGTGGTCTCTGCTGTGCTGGCCTGTCTGAAGGTCTCCCCATAGTATTCTGTGGCCCTCCCCGATTAGGACAATTTCGGGCCAAGTGCCCATGTTTCCCACACTCATAACAAGCAGAGCATCCTTTCACTGAATGGGGTCCCCCGCACAGGAAACACTTAACCTTCTCAAAATTGTTAGCCTGAGACTGTCCCCTATGAGACGGAGCATTACTTCCACGACCACCCCTTCCACGAGTATCTTGCCATCTACCACTGAATCTGGAAGATGATGAGTTTCCCTTTTGCTAAAAATGGTCGCCCCTTGGTTTCAAGTTTTCAGGGGTCGGTCTCTGAGATGGTGCTGGAGGCGGTGCCACAGTCGGATATGCACCCACTCCCAATTCTGCCAGTTCAGCTCGTGCTAGGGCGTCATCAAAACAAGTAGGGCCATAAGTGATCACCCTATCATACAACTCCGGCCTCAAGCCTTTCATAAAACTCCTCATCTTTGCTTGGGTGCTAGAGGCGATATGAGGCACATATCTGAGTAAGGAACAGTACTGGAGAGCATAGTCAGACACCGGCATAGTACCTTGCCTCAAGCTATTGAATTCATCCTCTTTAGCCTGCCGTGCCGCTGCTGAGAAGTATCGGGTCAGAAATCGAGTCCTAAACAGTTTCCAGTTTATTTCCTGACCTTGAGCTTCTTGTTCAATCACTGTGGTTCCACCACATCAGCGCCTTTTTGGCCAATTGAAATTCTGCTAGCCGTATCCAAGCCGTCTTTGCGCACGGGGCAGCTACAAATATCTGCTCCAACCTCTCTAGCCATTCCTCAGCCTTCTCCCCTGTTTCAGTCCCTTCAAAAGTCGGGGGCCGATAAGCTAGAAATTGCGTCAAACTCAGTTCCCCCGGCAATAACTGTTGTTCGGACGGCTCTTCGCCCAAGGCTGGCGGCGGTAGGGGATTTGTATGCCTAGCACTAGCATTTACACTTATTGCATCACCAACATCGACATTTGCTGCCATACTGCAACACAAGGGTTAACAACAATATACAAAACAATTCACATAATACATCGTTAGAAAACCATAACATGTTAGCATAACAGTCACATACTTCATATGCGCATAACATGTTTAAAAGATAGATGCCTAGCCAACTTATTGCTAAGGCTACCCTTCACTCGTTCACGGGTTCTCTAACCACTGCTCTGATACCACTAATGTAAGGACCCTAGTTCCTTAACGGTGAAATCAAGATATAAATATGGCTAAACATGTAATAGAGACATCTTAGAGTTCTGGTTGTTATGTGAGCTCAATATAATTACAGGCCAAAAATAAAACTTCAGTAGTTAGTTAATTACATTCCCAAAATGAATGATAAGACTAACAAAAATCCTGTAATCTAACTTCTTTCAAGTCTCTTTCAGCTCACAGTTCAACCCAACCCTGAGCCCCTTTTGTCCAAAAGCGTACCTACAGGAACAACTCACCATGAGCATATAAATATCACCATTTAATCACAATTCAACTTAACAAAATAATTAAGCGCATGCGGCAAATAATAGATATGCTCCTTGATCACCACATTAGCACATTTCACTGTTGTTCCTGTTTCATAAATTTATGCACAAAATCATTAGTTCACGACATAATGATCGATAACGCGTTTCCAATTATATCCACAATATTTCACATTAATCACTAGAATTGTGACTGTTCCGGTCTCAATACAACAGCGGAATTTTAGGACCCCTCGCTTCGACATATAACGGCATCATATGATATCTCTCGCTTCGACAATGACAGCGGCATGTTACTTCGTTTAGACATGACAGCGGCAAATATCATACTACCATCGCTTCATATGACAGCGGCAAGTACCTCCCTCGCTCGGAGATAAAGGCTACCGGAACATTCATCAATTCTACCACAATTAATCAAACACAATTGATTCCAATATCATGATATAACACTATCATTTCACATATCCCATCACATAAGGGCACGATATTCACAATATACATCATCACAGTTATAACACGTTTTTACCGTCCGATGCTCGTACGTCTCACTACGTACCTTTGTTTCAAAAGTGGAGAAGTTGTATAACTTTATCTCCTCGACGTTGTTGGCACCTGAGATGGTTCTACACAACCATACAATTCAATATTAGAAGCCAAATAATAGTCGAATACCAAAAATTCAACAAAATACAACATTTTTCAAAATTACACAGCTGGCGATCGATCGCTCCACTGAGGCGATCGATCGCCTCAAATTTTTCCTCGCGGCGATCGATCGCTTCAAACATGGCGATCGATCGCCTAACCCTTGGTTTGGCTACTGCCTCTCGGCGATCGGTCGCCTCATTTCAGGCGATCGATCGCCTGCCCTGCACTTCGCCCACTGTCCTTAGCCGATCGGTCGCCTCTTTTCAGGCGATCGATCGCCTCGCACAGACACTCGATTTTCACCATTTTTATACCAAAAATTCCTTCCCAACTTCCACAACACTTATACCAACAAACTCAAAACACAAAAACACTTTAAACCTTCAATATACATCATAAAACAACTCCAAAATCCCACACCCAACCACCAAACATACCAACCCATATAAACCCATTTTCCAACTCCAAACAACAACCCAAATTCACAATAAACCTCACAAAACAACAAGGGATGATATATATATACATCCTAGGCCCCAAATCTTACCAAGAAATCACAAGAATCAAGTTTTGCAAGGACTCCTCTTCCACCTTGGGGCTCAACTCGAAAATGAGAGGAGGAGGGTAGGGTTTGAAAAGTGTTGGGGTTGAATAATGTGAGGGGGGTAAAGAGGATATGAGGTTATAGTGGGTTATAAAAGTTAATTACATTTTTACACCCCACTTCTTAACATGATGCAAATTATGCCCAACATTGTATTTTAGACACATTTCACCACAATGCGCCAAATATCAATTAAATGCACGTTTCATAAAATAAATGACTACTTGCACATGTAAGCCATTAAAACACCCGATTACCCAACATGCATAACGTGCACCCTGAAATGCTCTACCAGCCCACATGACCAAGCATTTCCACATGGCAATTAATTCTAACACATAAGGCAATTACCACCATAATTAATCATAATTAATCATACGAACACAATTTATGCCTTAAACACAATTAACCATTTCGGGGACATCACATAATTCCCAATGTCTATCCATTTATTGCAACATAATGTACCAAGCATTCAACAATTGCAATTATATAAAAGGGCTATGCTCGTACGCCATACGTACCTTATGATTCCGTAGACCGAACCAAACCTTGACTGAGTCCCGCAACCCGATGAATTATGTGCTAACACATAAATAATTCATAATTAAACACAAGCATGCAACCACGTGCCCAAGCACGTTCACAACCCCCAGACCTATCGTAAATCCATGATGATTAATCACTTTAAAAGACTCTGGGTTAAGCATGCATAATACCCAAAATATCCCCTTTTACAAGTTCAAAGGTTAGTCAATTACTAAATTTAGTCATTCCATATTCTCTTTAAAATTTGGCTACAACCACTCCAATTTAAAAGTATAGCATTCCCAATGGAATGTAGACATTGCCACGAAAATTGGTTAATTAAACATCGATTCCAAAATCCCGACATTTTCCAACATTTTTGAAAAATCAAAGGGAACAGGGCCGCGATCGATCGGCACCAAGCCGCGATCGATCGCCATATCCTACTTCCCAAAAATAAACATGCCGCGATCGATCGCCAAATCTCGCGATCTATCGCCAAGACCCCTGCGATCGATCGCCCACTTTTCGCGATCGATCACCGCTACTGCTCATCGCCTTCCCAAATCAGTAACATGTCGCGATCGATCGGCGCCAAGCCGCGATAGATCGCGACCTGCGGGTTTCCGAATTCGAGCTTTAATGGTGTTTTTCACATCCAAACTCAAAACCAACACCTCAAATACTCCATTTAAAACCAATAAAAACTCCAAAAAATCAACTTTGGGTTTTTAATCAAAAATCCCTAAATTCCAAAACCAACCAAAACCTTAACCAAAATCAACAATACTATAATCAAATCGAAGGTAAAGGCGAGGGGAAGAAGATTACCAACTTTTCTTCGAGAAATCCGGCTCCCGAGCTTAGCTACCAGCGATTTCTCTTCCAAGGGAGAAAAGAGGGGAAATGTGGGAAGGGTTGGGCGCAGAGAGAGAGAGAGGGGGATCCCATGTTTTCCTTCATGTTCCTTCGTCGTCCCAACTCTCCCGATGTATCTTCCTCTTCAACGGCTTGAAGTGTATGGGGTTGAAGGCTATTGTTTAGGTCTGAAAAGTGATGTCAAAAGTCCATATTTTCGGCCAACTTGATCCTTAAAATAGTGGAGGAAGAGTCTCATCTTTTTTGACACAAAAACTTCAAAAAGGAAATAAAATCTTGAATTTCCAGCTACTGGCGATCAATAGGGAAATCCTGGTGTCCGATTGCTAGTCTAAATTTTTTTTTTCAAGTTACGTCTCTCGACGATCGATCGGGAAAACCTTGGGATCGATCGCCGAGATGCAAATTTGTTGCTTCCTTTACGCCAATCTGTGATCGATCGGCGTTATGATGAGGATCGATCACGGCTCGTAATTCCTTCAAAGTCGAGATTCCGGTCGTTCTTTGAAAGTGTTCACTCGGTTTGGTCCTTTTAATCGTTAATTAGCTCAAATCCTCCTCTTTTATGCATTTCTATATTTATTCCTGGAACATACAAAAATAACACGAAAACACATAATATCGTCCAAGAATCATAATAAAACGTCAATAATTTCATAGCAAAATAAGTGTAAAATCCACACTTATCAACTTCCCAAACTTAAACTTGATCGTCCTCGAGCAAGCACTAAGATCAAAATGTAGAGTTCGACATTGATAGTTCAAATAAATTAATTCATGGTTACTAAATAACTCAGACATCTCACTCACAGACAGACAATAATCTATCAACAAATTGAACAAGACGTGTTTTCCCCCATATCAAGCAACACATCTCAAACTCGGAAAGTTGTGTGTGCTATTGTCAATCTCAAGTTTCATATTCCTCTTCAAGATCAAATTATGCTACTTAACTCAAAATCAGGATTATCCTTGAGCACCCCATTACATATTGTCAAATAGATTCTCCACTATTGTAGTCATTCCCTAGACTTGGATCAAAAGGTCTTTGTAAGCTTGTAAGGTTAGGTCTTTGGTGTCGGTTACAAAGAAAAGATAGGATAGCACAAAGAAGAGAGTATAATCTTATGACGTTCATATTTCAACACATATTGAGCTTCTCTTCTAATTTTTCTAGCCTTTTCTACTTTGGGTCTTATTTATATAATCTTTTCTCAAGGCTTTTTCTTTTCTTCTTTTCCATTTTCTCATTCATAACATTTTCACTAAACTCATCAAGATATAATAATTCATGTGCATCCAATGATTCATTATACTCCCTTATGGTACGTTTAGGCTCATGAGAATACGTATAATAAGTTTAAACAAGAATGTCAAATGTGGTATAATTATATGCAATGCACATACCATTCTTTTTCAGTAAAGCTCAAAATGACAATAGGGATTGATATAGAGTAGGTAAGCTTGAAAGGCTCAATCGTTCCAAAAATCGCCTAGATCATCTCCAAATCAAGTTCATGACTATTAAATTTAGTCTCTAAGTGTCATCATCATATATGTTCTAGGTTACTCTAAGATGCTCAAGATAAATTATCAAGTTCACAACAATTATCTTTATTCAACATGCAATCCACAAGATCATGACTCAACGTGCTCAAAATATTCCTCATTTTTAACATATCAACTCAAACAGGGTCTTCACGTACAAGTTCAACAGTTTCCAAGACTCAAGTCAACATGCAAGATGATATTAATGTCATCATGGAACAGTAGCGACTACTAGCATTCATTGTTTTCTCAAATTATGAACTCATTTTCAAAAAAAAAAATCTTTTTTTTGGTGCTCAAAAGACGACAATACATCTACCATAATCAGCTAGCAAAACTAGAGATTGTAACAACATACAACAGTGATAACCTATTCCCCCAAACTTACATATTACATTGTCCTCAATGTAATAAGCATGCAATATAAGATGAGAAAATACATGTGACAACGACTGTCAGTAGTCGTTGTCCACCTCCTTGCCAGCTAATGGAGAAGATGGTTAGAAAGCATTAACAGCTCGCATGGAATCATTCACCAAAAGTCAAATATAAAAAACAAAGCGAACAACAACAAAGAAATTCATAACAAAGATAAAGGGGAAAAAGTTCTTGATTTATAGTCCCAAGCTGAACTTTTTACCAATTTCGCTCAATTGTCGAAGGGGACGAGTTTGTGTCATCCACGTGGTAGTTTCTCAACCTTTTTGCTTTTACCGTGAACAAGGCCCCTTTCTCATCTCTCACATTTATAGTGTCGCAAGTTAAAAATTTACCACTTTGAAAGGTCTTGCGCATGGTGAGTCCGACTTCCATGGAAACAATCTCATTTTGACTATATTCATTAAGACCAACTCTCCCTCACAGAATATACCTCCTTTGGAATGCGATTGTGACACAGTCATCACCTTTTTCTTGCCATTGTTCTCCCTCATTTTGTTCCCTAACTCGGCCTCCAACTTCTTCTTGCTTTTAACATGTGTCGCATCAACAGATAATGTATCAATAATATTGATATTAAAAAAATATGTGCTCGGTGTGTGTAGTGTTCAAAGTTTTGAACATATCAAAGATAACTTGATCCTCTCCTACATGGAGGATCAACTTCCCCTCTTGAAAGTCAATCAGTGATCTTCTCGTCGCTAAGAATGGTCTTCCTAGGATTAATGGCATCTCAGCATCTTCCTCCATGTCCAATACTATAAAATCCACCAGAATGGTGAATTTATCAACTTTGATTTGCACATCCTCCACGATCCCTTGTGAGTACTTGATGGACTTGTCCGCCGTCTGCAAGGACACCCTGACAGGTTTAAGCTCCCCTAATACAATATTCCTATAAACAGACAAATGCATCAAATTCACGCTTGCACCCAAATCACACAAAGATTTATGAAATTACATAGCATTAATTTTGCAAGGTATAGTGAAACTCACTGGATCCTTTAACTTTGGAGGTGAATAGTTTTGAATGATAGCAGAACACTCCTCAGTTAAATTTATAGTTTCATGCTCTCCCAATTTTGGCTTATTTGACAGTATATCCTTCAAAAAGTTAGCATAATTTGGCATTTGCCTTATAGCATCAATAAAAGGCATATCAATATGGAGATTCTTTATCAAATCAAGAAACTTAGCAAATTTAGAATCTAATTTTGCTCTTTTATATGCAGCGGGAAGTGGGAGTGGGATTTGTACCTTAGTAGGTGGTGTGATGGGTGTAGTGGTTTCGGGAGACTTACCTTTGTTGCGTTGAAAATCCCTCCTTTTCTTAGCCAACTCGTCATCATGCTCCTTTCTTGCATCATTCTCTCTATCAGTATCCGCGGCAACCTCATTTCCACTCCTCAAGGTTATGGCATGGACTTGCTCCCTTGGATTCTTCTCAGTGTCACTGGTCAATGTTCCTTGAGCCCGTCCAGCCAATATGGTTGCTAGCTGCCCCACTTGTGCTTCCAAATTCTTTATCTACGCCCCTTGATTTTGGAATCTTGTCTCCGTCAAAGTGATGAACTTGGTTAGTATCTCCTCCATGCTCAGCTTAGGTTCATACACGGTTTGTTGATTTGCCCATGGCACGTTTGGATGGTTCCTCAACCCCAGATAGTATGCATTGGAGTAGGGGTTGTTGGATGGTGGCCCGTTTCCTACATAATTAACAGCTTCATTAGTTTCCACAAATGGGTTACCTGCTTGGCATTCAACGCTCGGGTGATTGCCTCCGCATAAGTCAAAAGTAATCACTTGAGCTTGCATCACTGTCATGCTCATGTTGTCTAGTCTTTTGTTTAATGCCTCAATTTGAGCGGCCAAGGCACTGACATCACTCACTTGATGAATTCCAGCTTGCTTCATCGGCACGTTTCTTTCAGACTTCCAATGATAGCTATTGGCAACCATCTCCTCCAACAATTCATAGGCCGCTTCAGGTGTCTTCCTCATTATTGTACCTCCTAATGCTGCATCAAGCATAGAACGGTTAGCAAAAAATAAATAGTTATAAAAGTTTGTATCTGCAGCCAGACAGGAAGGTCGTGATATGGGAATCTATTCAATAAGTTCTTAAAGCATTCCCAAGCCTTGTACAATGTCTATGGGTCGTGTTTGGCAAAGATGGTGATATATCATTGTGCATCTTGACAGTCTAGGATGGTGGGAAGTATTTTGACAGGAATATTTGCACTATTCCATCCCACGTAGTGATTGAACTTGTAGGCAATGATTGCAATCATACTTTAGCTTTATATTTTAAAGAAAAAGGGAATAAAAGTGTAACCTGATGACGTCATCAGTAACGCCATTAAGCCTAAAGGTATCACAAATCTCCAAGAAGTTGGAGATGTGGGCATTAGGATCATCAGTGGCCGCTCCCCCAAACTGAACCGAGTACTGGATCATTTGTATGGTGGCAGGCTTGATTTCAAAGTCGTTCGCCGGTATGTTTGGTCTAGTGATGCTAGATATATTGCCTTGTGATAAGTGTGAATTTTACACCTATTTTCTATGGTTTTATATTGATTTTCGTGTTGATTCCTGGACGATTTTACGCTTTTTGGTATATATTTGTTTTGTTTAAGGAATCTAGGTCCAAGTGTATAAAAGTGAGGAAACGAGCTAAAAATATTGAATAAGGGCCAAACTGTGCGAACACGTTAAAAGAAGGACCGGGATCACGAAGAGTGAAGATTTTGAAATCGGCGATCGATCGGCATCATCACGGCGATTGATCACGGAGCTGCTACTCGAAGAACCAAATAGCTCAAATTGGCGATCGATCGGCATTAAGCAGCGATCGATCGCCACCGTCCACAAGAATTTCATGATCGATCGGTAATCCACCGCGGTCGATCGCGGATATGAAATGTTTGGTTATGAGTCCAAAAATATATGGCGAGCGCTCGGGAAATTCTCGCGATCGATCGCCTCACAGAATTTTCAGAAAAAAAATTCCTTTTTGATTTTGGTCCAATTAGGACACTTCATCCAACTCCTCTCTTATATTTATCAGACCTAGTGCCCGAAAATAGGTTGTTGAACACCTTATTCCACACCAAATAGAAGCTTTTCATCCCTCCTCCATCATCCACAAACCATAAGAAAATCCTTGAAGTGCAAGGAAGGAAGCAAGAGAAGGAGATATGTTGCAACGCACGGAGAAGATGCCTATCGTATTTTGAATTTCTAAACCTTTGTTTTTTTGAAAATTTTAGAATCCATGATGTGGATTTGGTTGAGAAACACTTTTGCGTCTTGTTATTTTGATTTAAACATGAATGAAAGCTTATTTTATCAAGATTAAGGGAGCTTGTGTTTGGTTTAATGATTTGAATGTTTTTAAGTGATTGATTCTTTTGTGCATGAATTACAATTTTAATGCTTTCAAAGCTTTGCAAACTTTGTTTGATTTTCGAGAATTATAGTTTATATTGAGAGATTAAATTATAATATGATATAGTAATTCATGTTGTATGTTCAAGATTGAGATCGATAGATGAAATCACATACGAGTGATAACTTTCGATTGTATGATCTAATGTTAAATGTTTTCATAGAGATTTATGAAATATCAATTTGGTGATTAAGTGAAACGAAGTTACTTGTTTCAATTTGATATTAATTTCAATTTAGCTTGAGAAAGTGTGTTGAATATTTAAGGGAACCCGTAACCTTAAGAATTAATTGGATAGTAATTTGTATTTTGACAAACGAATCATTGATGATAACACAAGTGAACCGATGTTTTGATAAATTTCTCGAGTGGAATTCCTTCGCATCTTCAAAGTAGTTGATTTTGATTTCATATTTTATGTATTTTGTTTAATTAATTATTCCTATATTTTGTAGGCTAAATATAATTTATCTAATTCTTATTTGGCACTTATATGTTAGTCCATGTGGGTACGAAATCCCTACTTTATCATTATACTAAAACTTGACACCGTACACTTGAATTTAAATTGCGCTACACTCGAAAATACTGTTTAAAATAAATCACGATTAAGTCTTTGGCGCTGTTGCCGGGGACTAATTTGTATAATATCATACGATATTAGTTATTGTAATTTAGACTTTTTATTTTTTTGTGTTTGTTTATTTTCGATTTATGGTTACTTGGTATACTACATTTGTTTTTCTCTTTTTGGTTGATCTGTACATGTAGTAATCTTCTTGGTGCATGCTAAGGAGCAGCAAGTCCATACTCGAGCCTGTTGACCCAGAAATTGAGTGAACATGTCTTAGGAGATTACGGGAAGCTCGAGCCATGGCGGACAACAATCGAGAAGGAGGCGGAAATACTGAAGAACGGAATGAGGACCAAGCACCAAATCAAAGATTTATGATGCACTTTGCACAACCCGCTTTCCATGGATCACTGTCAAGCATAATGATGCCAAGTATTCAAGATAATAACTTTGAGATAAAGCCTGCAATAATTCAAATGATCCAGCATTCAGTACAATTAGGGGGAGCGGCCACTGATGACCCAAATGCTCACATCTCCAACTTCTTGGAGATTTGTGACACATTTAAACAAAATGGCCTTTCTGATGACGCCATCAGGTTACGTTTATTCCCATTTTCATTGAAAGATAAAGCTGGTTACATTCTTTACCTATATGATCCGTTACTACTTGGGAGGGGATGCCACAAGCTTTCTTGTCTAAATATTTTCACCTTTCAAAACTACGAAGAGGCGAAACGATATCACCACGTTTGGGCAATATGATCCTGAAACTTTATATGAGGCATGGGAAAGTTTCAAAGACTTACTTAGGAGATGCACACATCATGGTCTTTCTATTTGGCTCCAGGTACAAACTTTTTATAAAAGTTTATTTTCTGTTAACCGTTCTATGATTGATGCAGCCTCAGGAGGATCCATTATGCGAAAAACGCCGGAAGAAGCCTATGAAATTTTGGAGGAGATAGCTTCTAATAGCTATCAATGCAATCAGAGAGGAATGTGCCAAAGAAACCAAGTGGGATTCATCAGATTGACGACATCACAGCAATTTCGGCCAGCTAGAAGCATTAAACAAAAATATTGATAGCATGAACGTGACAACGATGCAAGCTCAAGTTATTAGTTGTGACTTATGTGGAAGCAATCATCCAAGCATCGAATGCCACGCAGGTAATCCATTTACTCAGCCTAATCAATCTGCTAATTTTGTGGGAAACAGGCAGCCCAATTGTCCTTACTCAAACACTTACCACCCGGGATGGATGAATCATCCAAATCTGCAATGGTCCAACCAAAAGAACGTGTTGAACCCACAACCACCACCGGGATATGAACCTAAGCCAAGTATGGAGGAGCTTTTGACCAAGTTTATATCATCGACAGAAACTAGGATGCAAAATCAGGATGCATCGATAAAGAACTTGGAAGTACAAGTGGGGCAACTTGCAACATTGATTTCCGGACGAACTCAAGGGACACTACCTAGTGATACAGTGAAGAATCCGAAGGAGCAAGCAAATTTGGACGACTGCGAGAATGAAGTGACAGTCCAGGTTGAGACTATAAATTAAGAACTCCCCCTTCTCCTTTTTCTTTGTTTTAAATTTATAGTTAGTGTTTTTGTTTTATTTGCAGATTTTTGTTCCTAGGAATGACTCCTTGTGTTGTTTTGCAGAGGGAGTATGCAAGAACTAATCCCCGGAGAAAAGTGTTGATTTCAAAAATAAAAAATAAAAATTTCGGGTAGTATGTTTTGGCAATCGATCGCGGTGTTTGTAAAAAAGAAAAAAACCAGAGTGTTTTCGCGATTGATCACCAGAACACCACGATCGATTGCGGTGTTCTAGAAAAATCTCGCGATCGATCGGCAAAATTCCGCTATCGATCACCAGGTCAAAATTTTGTTTTTTTTTAAATCCCCATCAGCACAACTCATACACACTTCACACACTCACAAACTCGAAACCCTCCCCCAATTCACCAAATATCTTCTCCTCTTCACCAATCCAACCCAAAATTCTTCCCTTTCTTTCAAATTTTCGAACATTTCTAACATCAAAGTTCGATTCTTTACAGGAATTCCCAAGGGAGAAGAGATTTGGGCACCCTACACTTCAATTGGAAGCCATGGCAAGCTAAGTATTACCTAGCCTACAATTTTTGATTTATTTGAGGTAATTTGGCTTAATTATACATGGGATATGTATGTGCTTGGGTGTTGAAAATTAAGGACATTTTTTTGAATTGGTGAAATTGGGTTTGTGTGTTCTTGTTAAGTTTGGGGGGGAGGGGGGGGGGGGGGGGGGGGTGGATTGTAAATCTTATTATTGGATTGTGTGCTGTTGAGATATTGCACTTGAACTGGATTGTGTTATTGTGGGAGTTGTAGTGGATATCTTGGTATAGGTATGGCACCAAAAAGGAAACAAAAGCAGGTAGCTTCCTCTTCAGAAGAGTTTGATTCATTCCGATTTAGCAACAAGGAAGCCACCAATTTTTTTGAGGTCTACCGGAAACGAAATCTCATTAGGGAGCTGGGAATGGATAGCAGTATTCTAGAATGTGTTGTGATTAGAGAGGCGATGCAAAGAGATTGGTTCACATTTGTCCGGTAACCACGCGATGTGGTGGTTCCTCTTGTAAGGGAGTTCTACTCCAATTATGGACAAAGACTCACCTCGATTCGAGCAGAGTCACTGTCTGGCAAAAGCCCATTCTTTTCGATTCCACGGCCATCAATGCTCTATACCACATGCCAACCATCACAGATGATGATTATTTGGTGTACTGTAAGGCACACATTGACTATGATGAGATTCTTTCCACCATCTGTGTTGAGGGCGCAGATGGAAAGCCACAGCTTGTTTGGATAACATAGTTAAAAGAGGAGGCCAAGGCTTGGTTCTCATTTATAGTAGCACGATTCATGCCATCGACTCATACTTCCGAGGCACGAAGGACCGAGCCACTTTACTATGCCATCAGTACAGGCCTCACCGTTGATCTGGGACGCATTGTCGAGGCATCCATCCGGAACTATACTTGTGGTCCTCCCACTTCTGGCATGCCTTGCCCCTCCACATTGCATCTTTGTGCAATTATGCGGAGGTTGTCTGGACCCTGCAGAGGAGATGATTTCACCTAAGGCACCCATTGTGGTTGCACACCCAGTGTAATGCCTCGATTTGTTTAATACACGTATGATATGATTATGGTGTAATTATATCACTTGACGATGTGATAATGGGGGTTCGAGTGGAACCAAGAATGAATTAATTCATATATGAAATGAAATATGGGAAGGCATGAAACATGGTGTGTAATGCATATGAATTATGGATTAAGAGTTGAAGGTGCATCAACATGTGCATATGAGTTTGCATTTGAGTATGCATATGACTTTAATGTGAATTAGAGTTTCATTTGAATGTGAGGTTCATTTCATGTACATGTTACTTAACTTGTAATTACCTTGAAATGGTATGATAGCAAGTGACTTAAGGGAATAATGATCTATATTAAGTGGATAAGGGAGGTGTAATCACATAACACACCATTTTACACCTACAAATCTCTACCAAGCTCCTCTCCTTCTCTTTCAACTTTCTTGTGGTGTAAGCTTGGTTTTCAATTGTAACTTGAGCTAGGAGGGTATGTGAAGTAGAATTGTACCATCTTGGTAAGAACTTCATGGTTATATACTTGTTTTTGTCATTGGTGTTGAGATATGAGAAATAGCATATGAAATGTTTATGTGGAGATTCATAACTTGTGTATATGCTATGAATTGGATTCTTTAATGATAGAAACATGTTATTCTGTTCCTAGAGATTTCAAAAATCATGTTGAAATGGTTTAATATGAGGTGTGGGAGAAGAACCATGGAGATAAACTTGAAAATCGCCATTGTCAAAACTTTCTGGACATCGGCGATCGATCGCGAGCTTTGTGGCGATCGATCGCCGATGCAGGGTAAATTTTAAGGCGGTGAAAGTTTGTGGCGATCGATCGCCAAGGTGTTGCGATCGATCGCGAGGGGACAGAGAGTTTTGGCGATCGATCGGTGCTGATGACGATCGATCGCCAGTGTTAATATTTTGAAAACTAAAATATTTTGTGGAATTTGATTTTAATGCCTATGATAACATGATATATTGTTGGCATTGTTGTAGCACCATCACAGGGGACAGGACAACGAGGCACTTAGCTATTGACAACTGCTTTATCTCGTTTGTGTCGCAGTACAGGTACGTGTTGACGTACGGAGTATAGATATGATATGATGATGCTATTATGGTTTTGATATCATATGATTTATGTTATCGTTGTGTCATATGATTGGTAGTATCATATGCATGTGCATACATAGATTTCATATGATTGGTATGGATGCCTTGATAGATATGTGTATATGCTTTGGTACGATCATTGTCTTGATAGATATACCTGGTGGGGTATATGCTTTGACTGCCACGATAGATATGCTAGTGTTGGGCATATGCTTTGACTGGGATCGGTGCCTGGATAGATATGCTAGTGTGGGGCATATGCTTGGGCTGGGATCGTTGCCACGATAGATATATTACATATGCTTTGGCTTGAGAGATATACGCCTGGTGTGGGTATATACTCCGGCTATTATCACAGATGAGTATGGTATTATGATATGTGCTGCTAATATGAAGATGTGATGTGGTTTCACTGACATATTGAGCTGAATAGGCATATCATATGGGACTCGTGATAATAGGGAACTTGTTGAGACATGTCATGACATAGTGCATTTGTGGATGCATGATACAGAACATTCACGTCATTTGATTTATTGTGCTTTATCATTGATATTGATATTGTGTGTTTTGATATTGCACTGAGATAGTTGTTATCTATACTCACGTTGTGAATGTTTCTGTAGGGATTCATAGACGTGGGGAGCGTGAGTCATGATTTCCGCTGCGAGGGGAACCACTGCCTAGGAGTTCTTTTGAATTAGGTTGTTTATGTACATGATATGTATAGTTTGTTAGGTTTTTGATAACCTTGTAAACAACTTAACTAGCTTGAACTCTTAATCCGTGCATGGTATATTACTTAATTCAGACTCACATATGTATGTGTAATGAATACATAATGGATTAAGTAAACGAGGACCCCACACCCAGCACCACCCACAGGCCGACGTAAGGCACAACCACGACTTGGCAGCGACCATTCTACTGGACCATCCTCTTCTTCTGCAGCAGTGCCTACCTCTATCACACTGGACTACCTCCACCATGACCTTCAAGATATCCTCCTTGAACAAAGGGATATAAGAAATGAACAAAGGGAAATTCGTTGGGACCAACAACAGATGAATCAATGTCATACGGGCAATACCAATTTGCATGGAACTCTACATTGGCACAGGGTTTCCCTACCATCCCTTTCCCACCACAGCCGACATTCCCACCATTCCAGCCATACCCGGCAGTCCCCCCACCGGAACATGTGGATGATGGCAATGCACATACTAAGTTTGGGGGTGTTTACTGATAGCTGTTGTTTCTGTTGTTGCTTCTTGCATATTGAGTTGTTCTTCCAGGCTTCTATCTATCATAGGACTAAGTTGTCCTTGAGCACATCTAAAAAAAATTTGTGAAAAATGGGTTCAACTTTAAGAAATAAATAAATTTGTTCTTGAGTTGTTCTTCCAGGCTTCTATCTATCATAGATGGAACACGAATCAGTATGAATATTGCTGTTTCTAAAGCATGTCCCCAAAAGGATATCGGAAGATCTGCATGACTCATCATTGATCTAACCATGTCCAACAAGGTTCGATTTCTCCTCTCGGATACACCATTCCATTGTGGAGTATACGGAGGAGTAAGTTGTGGGACTATCCCACACTCCTTTAGATAGTCATGAAACTCTTGGCTTAAGTATTCACCTCCTCGATCTGATCGAAGGATTTTGATACTTTTGCTAAGTTGGTTTTGTATTTCATTCTTGAAATCTTTGAACTTTTCAAAGGTTTCATGCTTATACTTCATTAGGTACACATACCCATATCTACTGAGGTCATCAGTAAATGTAACGAAGTACTGAAAACCACCTCTAGCTTGTGTACTTATTGGTCCACATACATCACTATGTATTAGTCCTAATAACACATTTGCCCTTTCAACATGTCCCTTGAAAGGGGCTTTAGTCATCTTGCCCATTAAACAAGATTCGCATGTTTCATATGATTCAAAATCAAATGAATCTAATACTCCATCCTTATGAAGTTTAGATATGCAGTTCTCGTTTATGTGGCCCAAGCGACAATGCCAGAGATAAGTCGGATTACAATCATTATTTTTAATCCTTTTAGTATTTATGTTATAGACAGGCATATCAAGATTTAATAAATAAAGACCATTCACCATTTGTGCACTAGCATAAAACATATCATTTAAATAAATAGAACAACAGTTGTCCTTTATCATAAATGAAAATCCATACTTGTCCAAACAAGAAATAGAAATAATGTTTTTTCGTAATAGAAGGCACAAAATAACAGTCTTTTAAAATCAACGATAAACCAGAAGGCAAAGATAAATGATAATCCCCTACAGCTAATGCAGCAACTCTTGCTCCATTTCCAACTCGGAGATCAACTTCGCATTTCGCCAACAATCTACTCTTTTTGAGGTCCTGCACATTTACACAAATGTGAGATCCACATCCAGTATCTAATACCCATGATGAAGAAGTAGATAAATTGACTTCTATAACAAAAATACCTGAAGTGGAAGTCATACTTCCTTTCTTGAGATCCTCAAGATATACTTTGCAGTTCCTTTTCCAATGACCGGTCTCACCGCAATGGAAACAGTTCCCTTCTTTTGCTATCCCTCCCTTTGGCTTAAGTGCAGAAGCTTTTGGCTTAGATTTAACAAAAACCTTCTTGTTCTTCTTAAAGCTCTTAGCTTTAGTCTTTCCTTTGCTCTTATTCACAATAAGAACATTTGTAGGCTTAGACCTCTTGCTATTTGCTTCAAAAGTTCTAAGCATGCCAAGTAACTGTGGTAGAGTGATAGGCTTAGATTTTGAGTGTTTTTAGCTGTAATTTCTTCCCATTTTTCGTACTTTTTCCTGGATGATATATGCTTTTTGGTGTTTATTTGTCTATTTCAGGAAAATTAGTTGGAAATGGAAGAAATGAGCCAAACTGAAGAAAAATGGCGAAATCGAGGTGAAAAAGAGACGAAATTGAGGAATTGGGATTTTCGGAATCTCGATCGATCGAGATTATTTCTCGATCGATCGAGCCAGACAGTGTGCTGAGAAGAAAATGAATTGAAGTCTCGATCGATCAAGATTATGTCTCGATCGATCGACCAAGGCAAAAACTTCAGACCAATTTTATTGAAGTCTCGGTCGATCGGAAGGAAATCTCGATCGATCGAGCAAGGCAGTGAGTTTCAAAGGCTAACGTGAACAGTGCACCGATCGATCGGACGCAATTCTCGATCGATCGAGACGCAAATCCGGGAAAATCTTATCTTCCATTTTTGAATGGATTTTTGGGGGATAAAAGGAATTTTTCATTTCCATACAGAGGGACATCATATCAGACGCCTATTCTCTCAAAAATAAGGAACCCTAGCCGCCGCCTAGCGCCGCCGAAGGAGATTCAATCTCCGTTCTTCGTCCAAAGTCGAGCCAGTCCATTCCGGAGTGCAAGGGAGGAGCAAGAGAAGAGATTTCGGTGCTACGCACGGATTTATTCCGCTGTTTATCGTATTTCTAGACTCTAATCTATTTCATTTTGATTCCCAATTGTTGTTTTTGAGGTCGAGAGATGATTAAACTCTTTTGTATTTGATTTGAAATATTTTTAGTTTATGCTATCGAGTTTTAGTTTCGTTGACCGTGCACTTGCGGTAAAATCGCTTCACACTATTCTTTGAAATATCTTTAGTTTAAAAATAAAGCGGCCATAGAGTCTTTTCAATTTCAATCATATTGTAATTCAAGACAAATTGACTGAAGCTTTCAGGCAACGATTGCAAGATCACGTCAGTGGCCAACTCTTGGTCCAAAGGAAAACTCAGCTTCTCCAGATTCTCAATATACCCAATCATCTTGAGTACATGAGCTCCAACTAGACTTCCTTCTACCATTCTACACTGGAACAACGCTTTAGAGACATCATACCTCTCTTGTCTTGCTTGTTTTTGGTACAGTTGCTTAAGGTGCTCGATCATATCGAACGCCTCCATTTCCTCATGTTGCTTCTGAAGCTCAGAGTTCATGGTAGCAAGCATAAGGCACCCAACATCAAGTGCGTCACTTTGATGCTTCTTGTAAGCATCTTTATCGGCTTTAGTAGCCATTAGGGGAGGTTCCACAGCAGGTAAGGGTTCCTCTATGACATATTGCTTCTTTTCTTGCTTGAGGACTATCCTCAGATTCCTATACCAGTCTAGGAAGTTTGTCCCATTTAATTTGTCCTTCTCAAGGACCGATCGCAGTGATAATGTGCTTGTTGTATTGTTAGTTGTCATGGATATCTACAATATAAATATGCAAAATAAGTTTATGATTTAATCATTTAACATGGTCTTATATTAAAGGATACTCCCACTATTTTGTTTAAAATATCAACCCTCGAAACCTTTAGTGGGCCAAGATCCATATTTCGCCTAATCTTGAGTTAGCTTTGGCTAATCGCCCAAGACTCGGTTATTCAGGTAGACGACACTTTGTCAATTTAATCACATGTAAATCTTGGATAGTTGGACGAACAACGCTTTGTTCAATTCATCAAATGAATTATTATCCAACCCATGCCTCTAGGTTCCCAATCATATTGAGATAACCTAGTTAAGTCGTACCCAATTTAAAGTATAACGGATATCACTATTATCCTTTCGCGCCTTACCAAGATTGTCACGGTGATTTGCTTTGGCAAACCCACACATGTACAATCGAAGTTTTTGACGAGTACTTTTAATTTTGGAAGGCATCTAAAACTTAATATTTTAGAGGGATTTATTGATCTCATGATTAGTTTGATAATTTAAAATATGTCCACTACATATAAGCATATACATATCTACATATATGTGTAATACAATTATCAATCTAAAACATAAGATAAATCATGCATCAACATACATAATTAAACGTGGCATGGTTATAGCCCCTACTAGCGACTTTCTGAAGCCAATGAGAAAATCCTAAGAGTCAACCTAAGGTAACTTCACAAGCACCTTCCTTTGGCTCCAATTTGTGAATGGCCTCCTCATCCCGACACAATGCTCCATCTTCATTGATCACCATCAACAAATAAACTATACTATATAACATTTACAAGATATAGAGTTCCTCGATTCACATTCGAGGGGAACATAGGGGAGGGATAACATTTAGAGAAAAATAGAGAAGGCACGACTCGCAGGCCGTATTATAAATTGCAAACATTCACAAATCTTATCTAATAGGTCAAAAGGGCTATAACCATGCACCATGCTCAAACAACACATAAAACATGCTACAACATTTAATTAATTAAATTCTAAACAATTTAAAATTTAATTCTAATTAAAACTGTAAAATAAAATTTTGAAAAATTATCGTACGCTCGGGACATCACATGCCACGAACTTAATCGATTAAACCAACGAACCACCATGGTTTGAACCAACATGGACCACGGTTGGACCAATCATAGGCCTAGGGTTCGAAACCCTAGCCCACGACTTGATCCGAGTCCATGTGGGTGCGGCGGCCGTCCTTGACCTAGCCACATGCGCCGTCAAGCTCCAATCTTGTGTTTCCATCGAGCCAACTTGTTCGAAACGCCGGAATTCATGAGCCACGAATCATGGTCAGGCCATGCACGGTGGTGGCTCAACCATCTCGAGCCAAGGGTTCGAAACACCCTAGCTCTCACGTGGTGAAGCCACTTATCCATGCATGCGTGAACCATTATCGAGCCAAAGAGTTCAAAACTCATCCACGTCTCGAAACCTCCATGCACGAACATGAGCCACAATGACTAGGCCATCTCGAGCCAAGGAGTCCGAAACCCCTGGCCCTCACGTGGCTAAGCTGTGGGTCAAGTGCACTAGGTGGTGGCCGAAACATCATGCAATTGATTCGATTATTCGCTTCGTGTATCGTATACATCAAACATCAATTATATCAAATATAATTTCATGATAATTTCACAAACTTAATTTAATCATATCATATACAATTATATACAGTTTTATAGCATGCAATATAATCCTAATATGATTAAAACAATTTAACCACATAAATCCGATATGAGCCTTGAACCTGGCTCTGATACCACTGTAAGTATTCCAACAAGCATACAACGCAGCGGAACAAAATTTGGATTACTAGACACCGGATCTACACAAAGTTATCATATCGGATAAAAGGATCAAAAGTCCTCACCCTTGTAGCGTGTTTGAGCAGATTCCACGAAGCAGCACCACGTCCAACGCCTTCTACGAGTCACTAGCAAAACTTATCAAATTTTGCCTCAACGGTATCCACACGATCAAATCGAACGAAGGAAAAGCTTAAGAACAAAGTGCTAGATTTGTTCTTAAACCAAAAACAAGAAGCACACTCGATTCACAATCGAGGGATGGCACGAAATCACCAATCTCTTCGGCTATCACGAAATCGAGAGAGAAGAGTGAGTGAGGCGGCCGTGTGCTCTTGAGCTTGCCAAGGGTTGGGATTAATTAATTGTGTCTTACAATTAATTAATATACTTGGTATTAAAAGGGCTTAATTAAGTTCAAGACTTTCTCAAATTCTTATGGGCCCAAAGCCATGATTTAATTAAGTTCTTTTAATCATTTAATTAAGACTCCTCTTAATTAATTAATCCATCCAATGAATTCAATTTCCCTTCTCGATTTAATCTTTTGTGCGACCCGATAGGATCTTGTAATGTTGGCAGTGACATAAAATCTCATTTTATGTCGCAAGCAATGAGCGGTATCTAGCAACACATCAATGCTACCCAAATTACAAGAATGTCAATGACTCGACATAACCTAGGAACCGTGATAATATTAATCATGTAACTTAATCCTTTGTCCTTTGTGTTTAGATTGAACACGAGTCATGGAATAGTCATACTCGTATATTCAATCTCTATTTCTTGATCCCCAAGTAGAACTAGAATAAACGAATAAGCTCGATATCTCATATCGACTCATTCGAGCATAACCATGCATTTTAGTCTTACTTGATCAAGGGCCCAAACACTTCTCCTGTTATATAGGAGGGACAAATCCTATCTCGATCAATCAACATCCCTCTACATAATTCATAGTGTATCCAATAGTCGCCTTTATAGTTTACCCTGTTACGGGTAACGTTTGACAATATCAAGATACATAACTCCTTATGTTGGGATCTCTGATGATCACAAGTCGTAAGGATTACATACATTATTATCACTATGAGAATTGCTTATGACGTTCATATAACTATCCATGTAGCATTCTCATGGTGGGTCTGTCCAGTACATCGTTCTCTAACATGTACCCATGTGTTGATTTGATATCTCATATCAATGAACAATTCATCAATCAACACATACTAGTCTCTATGTATTATCATTATCCCGATTCATGATAATACTTGACTAGGGACAATGTTTAAGAATAATACAATATTATTCTAAGGACATTAACATATATATTAATTCACATTGCACAGTTACGGCATTGGCTTGCTCCCTCGGATTCTTCTCGGTGTCACTCGGCAGAGTTCCTTGTGCTCTTCCGGCCAAGATGGTTGCCAATTGTCCGACTTGACTTTCCAAATTCTTGATAGATGCATCTTGGTTACTCATCCTTGTCTCAGTAGATGATATAAACTTGACAAGTAATTCCTCCATGCTCGGCTTTGGTTGGTAAACCGGTTGTGGTTGGGGGTTCAAAACATTCTTTTGGTCGGACCAAGAGAAGTTTGGATGATTCCTCCACGGTTGGTTATAGTTGTTGGAGTAAGAATTACCCTGTTGTGGCATGTTTCCTACAAAGTTAGCATTTTCAGTAGATTGCACAAAAGGATTACCTGCCTGGCATTCCGTGCTTTGATGGTTGCCTCCACACAGATCACATATGACCACTTGAGCTTGCATTGCTGTCATTCTCAAGCCATCCATTTTCTTATTCAACACCTCCAATTGAGCTTTTATTGATGTTACCTCATCAACTTGGTGCACCCCAATCGGTCTTTTGGGCACATTCCTTTCGGACTGCCACTGGTAACTGTTGGATGCCATCTCTTCCAAGAGTGTGAAAGCTTCATCAGGTGACTTTCTCATAATGGTACATCCTGCTGCTGCATCAATCATGGATCTATTAGCAGAATATAAACCATTGTAAAATGTTTGTACCTGAAGCCAAATCGGAAGGCCATGATGTGGGCATCTTCGAAGTAGATCCTTGAAGCGCTCCTAAGCTTCATATAGAGTCTCCGGATCATGTTGCACGAATGTGGTGATATCATTGCACATCTTAGCTGCCTTGGAAGGGGGAAAGTATTTTGATAGGAATGATTGAGCCATCCCCTCCCAAGTAGTGATCGACCATGCAGGCAATGAATTCAACCAGCTCTTAGCTTTATCGTTTAAAGAAAAGGAAAAACGTCGTAACCTGATGGCGTCGTCAGTGACGCCATTGTGCTTGAATGTGTCGCATATCTCCAAAAAGTTGGAGATATGAGCATTAGGATCATCAGTAGGCGATCCTCCAAATTGCACAGAATGTTGAATCATCTGAATTATGGCAGGCTTGATCTTGAAGTTATTAGCCTGAATCCTTGGTCTAGTGATGCTAGACATGGTGCCTTGAAAAGATGGTTGTGCATAGTCCATCATGGATCTTGTAGTTGGCACTTCATCATTGTGTTGTTCACCATTCCCTCGATTATTCTCAGCCATCTCTCGAGTTTCTTTCCGAAGTCTTCTACAAGTTCGCTCAATCTCTAAGTCAAGTGGCTCTAATATAGGTCTGTCACTTCGTAGCATGCACTACAAAGACAACTCCCTGCAAAATTCAACACAACGAAGGAACAACAGTGGTGAAATCGTATAAACCGTAATAAAAGTAAAAATAAAAAAAAATTATGGCTAAATTATAGTCAACTAATCTCCTATGATATTACTTAAACTAGTCCCCGGCAACGGCGCCAAAAACATGATCGCTTTTATTTTAAACAATTAATTTCAATGTAGTGATTTTATACCGCAAGTGCACGGTTGTCAAGTTTTAGTATAGTAAATGAAGAACAGGTTGTCGAACCCACAGGGACTAGTAGCAATTACCACGATCGATTAGAATTACTATATTTAACCTACGATTAAGGAATGATTATTAAACTAAATTGACTTAAGCACAAAAATCAACCTAAACAGCAGTGATGAATAATTGAAGAGAATTTATAAACGAATTATCAAGACGTCGGTTCACCCATGTAATCCCCCAAAAGTTGTCTATTAATTAAGATTCAATGTTCTATGTTCTAGGGTGACGAGTTTTCCTATTTCATTCGTTATACCTTGGTCCGGTTATAACAAGTCTAGCATTAATCTACAATAAACCACTCCTGTGTCTTTATTGAATGATTAATACCGAAAAACACTTTGTGAAAACTACTAGCCTTCGATTTTGATAAATCTATTGCTATCACACGTGTGCTAGATTTTACTTAGTCCGTCTCAACCTAAAACCCACGACCTAATTTACTACGTCGTATCGTAATCTCCTATGGTCAATTCAATTACGATTACCAATATCATGCAAAAGGTAGCTAATCTTTTACAAGCATTAACAACATAAATTATGCGCAAAGATCATAGAAATTAAATCAAAACCGTTAATTAACTCAAGGGTTCAAACATGGGATCCCCTATGTCTTGACAAATATTTTAGCCAACAACCATAATCAAATTATAATGCAAAAAACATGTCTTTAAACAAATTTAACATCACAATCTGATATAAAAATTAATAAGTTCAGAAATACTAAGATAACGAGGATGTCGCTCCGTGCGTCGCTCCGTTCTTTCGTTCCTTGCGTTGCTCTTGCTCTTCAATGATTTGTGGTGGTGCTTTTGATGGAGGAGAGGCTGCTAGGTTTCAGAAAATTGTGCCAAAAATCCCACAAAACGTCTGAAAATCTTCTATAAATAGTGTGGAGGAGTTTTGCAAAGTTTGGACACAAAATCACCAAGTAGGAAACAAAATCTCGATTTTTCAGGGTTTGGCGATCGATCTTCGTCAGCTCGCGATCGATCTTCAATCTCTACTGGACGTGATACCCAAATTAAACAAATCCGCGATCGATCTTCGTCATTTGCCGATCGATCGCGGAAATCTGGCGATCGATCTTCGTCATTGCCGATCGATCTCGGACCTCAAATCTCCAATCTTGCGATTTGGTCCCTCCTTTTCCAGATTTGCTCAGTTTGGTCCTTTTTCAGCATTTTTAAGCCCATTTCATCCAGTTTTATGCATTTGGGCCTAGATTCCTGACATATACAAATATATACCAAAACGTATAATATTTTCTAGGAATCACTACAAAAACACCCCTAATCATATATCAAATTAAGTGTAAAAATCACACTTATCACTACATTGACCACATTCGGTAAAATCTAACAAAGCCCACGGTCACCAAGATATAAAGAAAAGAAGAAGAAAAAAAAGAGTTGAAGTTGTGCTAAATTGAAATTTACATCTTATGCTCTCTTATTTGCTGACATTTACCTTTTTTTGAAACCGACACCAAAGGCCTAATATTATAATCTAAAAAAGATCTTTTGATCCAAGTCTAGGGTTTAATTACATTAGTGGAGAAGTGCTTGAAAAATAGGCATATGGTGTGTTTGATGCTAATCTTGACTTTGAGTTTATTAACATTGTTTGATCTTGAAGATATGCATGAAGCTTAGGATTGAAAATAGCACACACACACGTTGCGATTTTGTGATGTATTGCTTGGCTTAGGAGAAAACATGTCTTGTTGATTTTTGAATGACTCTTGTTTGTGTGTGAAATTTCTAAGTTATACATTTGAGTTGCAAGATAATTCTTTTAAAGTATTAAGGGCGGACTCTATATTTTGAATATCATTCTTGCTCAAGGACAATAAGTTTGGGGTAGTTGATAAATATGATTTTACACTTATATTTCTATGATTTTTACTACTGTTTATATTTATTTCTGGACGATATTATGTGCTTTCTTGTTTGTTTTTGTATATTTCAGGAATCAAGGTCGACTTACATGAAAGTTGAGGAATTGAGCTTAAAATGATGAAAAATTACTCGAACGAGCGAGCCAGTCGAAGAAACGATGAAAACTCGACCTTTGAAGAAAAAGGGCCACCGATCGATCAGTGGACTTGCACCGACCGATCGGCAAAAGACGTGGGTTGAGTTGAAATCTTGAAGAATTACCTAGCGATTGGTAGCCCTGCACCGATCGATCGGTCCTTCTTACCAATCGATATATATATATATATATATATATATATATATATATATATATATATATATATATATATATATATATATAATTTGGAGTTTGTGTCCTACAAGGAACCTACCTTAATTCCCATCCACTCTAAGTAAGACTTGATGGACGACCATAAAAAGTTTTGCACAATATTTTTCTCTAGAATTCACCTTCCTATCCTCTTTCAAGCCGTCAAGCAAGAATCAACCGAGAGACGGGAGACGAACAATGCCATGTGTCAATTTTGCGCGTGTATTAGTATTTCTGAGCATATACTTATTTAATTCTTAGATTTTTTATGTTGTTTATCATTAAATAATTCTATATAAATCTTTCTATGAAGATGATTATAGGCTAAGTTTCTTTTATCAAGACTAAGGGATCCTATATTTGAACTTATGGTTTGATTGTTATTTTTGATTGATTCCATATAATCTTTTGCATTATTTATGATTTTAATGCTTTCATGGATTGATTACAATTGAATTGATTTAAGCTATTATAATTAAGATCGGAAGATGATGCTATAATACGAAGAGTAAATATGTCGTGGATATCAAATTGGGATCAGAAGATGAGATCAAATATACGTGTGATAGCCATAGATATCTAGTAATCAAAAGCTAGAAGTTTTCACAATATTTCATGCAATATTAAATTGTTAAATAAGTATGATGACTTACTGCAATTTGATATTATGTTTAATATAATTTGGAAGAATATATTAAATAATCTAGGAGAACTCGTCATTTTAGAATCATATGGATCATCAATCGATACTAACAAGATAATTGTAGGGGTTTACATAGGTGAACCAAAGTCTTGATAAATATTCTCTATTGATTTCTTCGTTTTAAGCGCGTTTCTTGATTTGGAGTTTTGAATTTTTTACTATTTTTAATATTACAATATTTTCAACTACTACTCGTAGGCTAAATATAATTAAATTGGTTGAGTTTTGTACTTACTACTAGTCTCTGTGTGTATGAGATCCATAGTTCATATATCTATACTAGAACTTGACAACCGTACACTTGCGGATTAATAGTTCACAACTAGTATTTTATTGTTTAAAAAAATGATGATCAATGGCTCGCGTGGATCAATTAGGAGAATGTCGTAATCATTGATGTTTATTCGTTGTGCATATGAATGTTGTTTGTATGTTTTATTTTGACGTATAACGCTGCATAAATAAATCATAGTTGCATGAATCTGGCAAATAAACAAACCAGCAAGCTAGCAACCGATGAGATCATTGAACAAGTAAAAACCCTTAATTTTTTAATACGATTAAAAAATTAATAATCAAGCCGACAAGGAAAAATCAACCGAATTTGATATTTCCCGCCTTTTATCGACGTTCGACTACATGATGCTACTCGGGGTCCATGATTAGACCACTATTATGTGGGGAAAATTGATAACATAAAGTTATGACTTTTGATAGCATATGATGTAAACGTGATTGGATGCTCATAAACTTCATCATATTATTGGGTATTTCTGAGCCCGCTCATTAGCATTTAATATCGATGGGATGACAAATGAAATGGAATATAGGTTTACAAAGTCGTTTCATCTTACTAAACCCAAATCATTTATATTCCAGAAACTACAAAAAGTAACTCTTCTGGAGTAGCTAATGAAAATTACAAACATTGCACACTGACAAGTCTACCTGTCTTGATCCGAGTAACATTATAAGTATAGAGCAGCATCTTGTTATAATACCACCAGTTTCAGACAAGGTTCTAACAACACAAAGCGTGGCAAAATATCGAGGTCAAACATTAAGCATTACAAGTTTATAGTGGATTGATGCATTGAACATGAGAAATGAAAGGCTCGCGCTTTTTTCTCGTTTAAAAATAATTTAAAAGTTTTAATATTTTATTTAATTTGTGTTTAAAATTTTTGTAATATTTATATTAAAATTGAAAGGCTTTAGGTTTCAGAAGATGGAAAAAGTCACAAATAGACCAACAACCGTTTAATATCTTTAACAATAAACCAACGGGCTTCAAATACAACAACCGGATTTCAATAAAATAATGTCTCTTCTTTGTTCTTTGTGGAAAACCCCAATTATAGGGCTACTAATATAAATAGGAAAAAAACAGCTTCTACGATACAATACTATACGTCAGGAGTCGTCAACGGACGTTGTCATCTTTTACTAAATCGTGCCTTTCAAGGATCGTGACGGTCTCCTCCTTCGCACTTCCAACACAAAAACCATAAGTGCATGAGCTTTTGAAAACAAACGAACAAAACCGTAGAATAAATATATTCGGAAGAGAAAGAGGTAACAACTATCATGTAAGCACAATTCAACATATCTTTGCCAGCATAAATACAAAATTCAGCTTTTTAACAATACATAGGTGACTCAACTAGAAAAAGAGAAATGCAAGGAAGTACATGTTCTTGATTAGGACGTATATATTTAATTTTTCTACCCAATACCTCTTACATTGAAAATATACGACAAGCACTAAGTCAAAGCGATTAGATGTTCTTCAATAACAAAACAGAAGTAGGAAAAGAATTGCAGGATTTAATTTCGGATAAGGGTTCAACTTTCTAGTGGATTGATGCACGACAATAGGAGTTCGTACAATCCACAATTCATCATCTTCTAAGACATTATTTAACACCTCTAAGGTTAAAAAATGTATACTTATATTGAGACTGTGTTGGAAAATATTAAATCTTCTTGGTAATAAATAGGCAATCTTTAGTTTTATAAAAATAATTCTTTATTGCAATACAATTTGGTATTTTGGTCATAATATTTTCATAAGATGTCAAAACTAGGTGATTCAACATGTCAAGTGAAGCTAAAAGAAAAAAGTTACAACTTTAATGTTGAAAATTTTAGCAAATTATGCCTGTAAATAGGCTTAAATGGTGTTGCAAATGTGACATGTGTCAAAGACACGCATGATGTACACGTGCAATCTTGTTAACTCTTTTGATATATATATATATATATATGTGTGTGTGTGTGTGTGTGTGTTTGTGTGTGTGTGAATAATTAGTGTAATTAAACAAATGCAACAGAAAGAAAGACGGAGAATGACACTGTCAATCCTAATTTTCTCTTGATATCCCGCTGTTTCCGGGAACTGAATATATATCTGAAGCCCTCGAGTTATAAGCTTCATTTTGACACTAATATTTAATTTTAATTTAGCCAAATTATACAATGATAGTTAAAAACGATGTATTATTGATTATTACTTTATTCTGAATACATCGGCATGTTTAGTTTTACATTATTGAAACATTTATTAATTGGGAGATATTAATTATAGAGTAATTGTTGTTCACATTTAGAAATTGGAATTAAATAGAAGATAATCGATTATCAACAAATCAAATTTAAGTAATGTTGAAAAAAGAATTAAAAATTGAGAAATTGAATAACGAACGTATGTTATTTAAATAAGAATTTGGAATTGGATAAGAATTAATCGATTATTGTTAAACAAGGACTTTGACATTGCCGCAAGACATTTGTGAAATGATTAGTGATTGAATGAATTAGAACAACGATTGTTGATTCATGAGCCTGGTATGGATTTTGGAAATGTTATATTTATAGATGGTGTGATCAGATAGTACCAGTATAAGTCAAGTGGGCTGTTGAATATTGTAGTCCTTTTCTAACCATTCAGGTACATTCTGTCCTAACAACTATAATAAATTATCCCCGAGTAAACATGCTAATTGAATGTTATGGAATAAGAAAAGTTAAGAACATGTGACGAATTAATAAATTGAAATAGAATGACGATAGAAATTATAGATTATAATTTTATATCGGGTTGAGTATATAAGATAGAATTATGTGTTTTATAATTGGCACGAGCCAGATATTGTTGTGGGTCAGTGGATGCCATATCTAGTCTATAAACTATTCATAGTAGATGGGGACTGATAAGTCCATGATGCGGGCAAGTGGATGACATATCCAGCCCAAATACTAAGGAAATGGTTGATATGGACTGACGAGTCTTTGATATGGGCAGTGGATGACATATCTGGTTTGATTATTTTTAATGATGATGCATTTAACATTGAAATTATGAGATGAGATAAATTGACATTGAACCTTATTTTTATTGCATATCATATTATGGTAGTTTGTTTGACATGATTGTTTAGACATGAAGGAATCATGTATGACTAATTGCCAAACTGTTGGAACTATTTTTATGAGAGGTTTATAATCTGTTTAATTTTTGTTTATGTTTCGATAATAACTCACTGGATGTTAGCTCACTCTTTTATGGGTTTGTTTTTCACGAGTCAGGATAGGTATTGGTGGATAGGGCTAGAGTTACGTGACAAAGGAATACTTACTAGTCGATTACATTACTTCCAAAGACATGCTTTGATTTTTGGATATGTTTGTGGAATTGTACAATCTTATGTTTTAAAGCTTAAGAAGGAATTTACAGTAATGTTTATGAATTCATATGTCGTTGATATATATAATTGTATGAATGTTGCAATGTATATGTTCATGTTTCTTTGGTGTCAATCAGCATCTTGGTAATGTATTAAGTTATGTTGGGAAGTATTTTGCTTTGACGATATATATAGTCGAAATGTCGTTGGTTTGTTGATTTTTTTAGTTTATTAACTAAAAGCATTGTAGCAGTTATATTTTACTAATAGTTAAATTATCGATTATGGGTATAGAGGGGTCCATTGTATCTTAATAAAACTTGAATTTAGTTTTTAAAGAAATTTCTTTTTGTAGCCGGAATGTCATTGGTTGTTGATTGGTTGTAAATAAACTCATTAATTGTGTGCTAGTACGAGGTTAATCTGAGAGACCCTAAACATTAACTGATTTAAATATAGATAAAATACCAAAACAGGTTTTCTTTCTACTCCTAAGAAGTCATAAAAATTGTTCAGGTTCCCCTAAGCAAATAAAGGCCAAATGACAGCTTTTTTTGTCCCAAAAACTAAAACATACGGTGCCTCTTTGGCCCCTCCACATCCACCAGAGAGTATGAGAATAAAATTGAATAAATCAATTGAAAGTCGATGTCTTCATATTTTCGTTAAAAGGGGCGCTTTCAAGTTATTTTTTAATCCCAGATCTAATATTACCCCATGGATGATTAAATGTTAAGAACTTCTTATGAGTCTCTTTATATATATTCGGATCACCTAGATTATGGAAGAAACTTATTTTTTTTAACAAGCTGCTTAACACATTCTATGAGAAGTTTTATTATTTATGATTCCCTATTGAGATCTCTTCGTTCATGCTCATGATAAAAGTTCACGTAAATTTAAATGTTTACCTCCCAGGCCTCAGAATCTTGTACTTTCCCAGCTCAGTGAGATCTACAACCGTTGATCCAGCACGATCGGATGGAATCACACCACCATCATAGATGTATGTACAGAGCTTCCAGAGATTCTCAAAGTCTTTGATGTCTACACTGCTAGGCTGCCCACTAAGGTTTGCACTTGTTAGGGCCAAGGCACTTCCAGAACCACGGGCAATTAATCTGATGAAGTTGTAGTCAGGGATTCGAACACCTATGCTTTCCAAACCAGGGTTTAAAGATTTTTCAAGAATACTCGACTCCCCTGCGATATCAACTTAAAGTTTGTATACTATACTGCACCAACTATTGGTAGAGGTAATAGTGGAGAAGGGCAACCGATTAGAGAAACCTCATGATTTATTGTGAACAGCGTTCAACCAAAAAGGGTAAAATAATATCATGACCAAGAGGTCAACTCACTACAATTGTTAAATCAAGGACACTAATGAGCTTTACGAACCTCGTCTTAACACCACTGTTACAGGTCCAGGAAGAAGAGAATTAAGCAACCCATGAGGTAAGTGATTGGTGACAGCAAAGCGTTGTATGTCCTTAACATCTCCGACACAAATTGCTAGAGGGCTTGTGTACTTACGACCTTTAATTTCATAAATCCGATGAACTGCATCCATAGAGCTGCACTAGACCAATACACAATAACAAGCTAGATCAGACCATATTCAATGCTACATTTTATACACAGAATACCATCTTAGTGGGCAAAAAACAAATGTGGCCAAATCACTGAAGAGTTTATAATTTGATATATATATATATATATATATATATATATATGATAGTGATTTGGTTATTTTTGATGGTTTAGAATGATTTTATAGTTTCTAATCATGAGTTTTGATTGCATATAAGGTGAAAGTGAGAAATCGAGTCAAAATGCTGGAAATAGAGATGCATTCGCATGTGTTCGGCATGCCGGCGTTGCGCGTAAGGAAAGAAAGAAAAAGAATTCAGTGTTGAAGCAAAGGCCGTGCATGACTTCATGGTTGAACAAATTTAAGAAGCATGAGCCGTGTTGTCCACCTTGATTGTGCCTTGCATTTCTTATGGATCAAATTTTGTTCACTTCTACTAAAGCACGATGCAAAGAAAAGTGGAAAAGATAGGCCCTTATTTTGCAAAACATGAGAATTGAGTAAATACAAAGGGTCAAGCATTTGTGCCCTGGATAAAATCAGAAGCAACGGCCCATACACGAGGGAAGAAGAATGAGGCGTGCACTACGCATTTTATGAAATCTCGAGATTTTAGGAAACTTACGAGTGAATAATTTTCAGCCTTTCCAACAATTTTCTCACGAGACTTTTGCAATTTTATTTTTTTTCTCAAGGAGGCTAGGTGTTTATTTTTCATGTTCACTTTCATATTTTTATTCTAGTTTAATTTAATTGCTTTGAGTGACCAAACTGTTTGGTAGAGGAAGACGATACCTTGAAATTTTATTTTCTCGTGAGATTTTAGTAAGTTATCAATAAAAGTAGTCGAGGAAGACGATACCTTGAAATTTTATTTTCTCGTGAGATTTTAGTAAGTTTTTATTGTTGATTTTTGTTTGAATATCAAGTGTTTGCCTATTTTTATTGATTATGCTTGTGTGTTTGATTATTAGATATCAAATACGTAACTGTTTGATTCCTCTAATTTGTTGGTCAACTAAGATAAATTTCTACTTTTGAATTTATTAAATCTTAGGATCAACAATTGACTAGATTAAGTGCAACACTTGTTTTTGTGTTGTTTAGATTCATCATTCTCACTAATTTTTAATGTTGTCGTTTGATTTTCACATTAATGGCTCATATTGGGATAATTAGTTGGTAAGGGTTAAATCAGAACACTTGTTTCTCTTTAACTAACAATAAGGTGAAATAGAAAATAAATTTTAATGATGAATATTCAAATATATGATGATCAAGTTGATAAATTTCAAAGGTAAAGTTGACTAGGATTGTTTTTAACTGATTTTTTGGTGATTTTAAATTTCATCTTGGCGTTACAATTAGTTATCTTTTAGGATTTAGATTTTATCTTCGTAGTATTAGTTGATCTGAAAAACCTCAGTTACTTTTAATATTTTAGGTTTTTTTAGCACTATAAATTTCAATCTTTCTCGTGGGAAAGTTACTTTTAATATTGTAGGTTTTCTTCCACTATAAATTTGAATCTTTCTCGTGGGAACGATCCCTATTTACGCTACTACATGTTAGTTAAATCGATGTGAGTTAGATTAGCTTGGGTGTGATACGACTAAACATTACCAAAATTTTGATGTCATTGCCGGGGATGTGTTGTTTATTTTATTTTGGTGCTATTTTTTGTTTTTGTTTTTCGTGTGTTTTCTTGTTTGCTCATGCACGCACATGATTCATCAAATGTTGAAAGAAACTCGAAGAATTTCTGAAGAAGTCAACCCAATCTCTGAATCCCGAACTGAGAGAATTCTTGTTGAAGAACATAGACACAATGGCAAGGAATAGGAGTATGAGAGAGCTTATTAATATGCATTATTTTTCCAACTTTAGTTGTTAAATTCTGGGATAATCCAACTTTTGCCTTCTTTGAGGATCCTCATAAACACTTGATGGAATTTCATGTGGTTTGCACAATCATGAAAACCGACAGGAGGGACTGAGGAGCAAATCAAGCTAAAAGTCTTTCCTTTTTCTCTGAATGATGTTGCTAATGAATAGCTATATTATCTACCCTCCTGATCGATCACCACTTGGAATGAGCCGAAGATGATTTTCTTGGAAAGATAATTTACAGCTTCAAGGGGAGTGAATATCAGAAATAAAATTTATGGCATTAGCCACTATATATGGGAGTCACTTGTATGCTGCTAAGTAGAGGAGTTTTGGTGGACAAAACACCAACCAAAAGCAAAACAAGGTAAACATTTGAAACTTTGAGTAACAACTTATTAGTTTAACCTCTGTTGTGCGTCAAATTGTTGTAGGAAACAGATAAAATTTGAAGGCATGAGGAATTTGTTCAGTAGTAGAGCATCCTACAAACATGTGTCCCGCTTCAAGAGGAAAACCCATCAAGCAAGTCAATGCAATGGGAGGCTATCTGGGACAACCACGTAGGAAGTATGACCAACTCTTAACAATTATACAGTTTGGAGAGATCATCCAAATTTCAATTATGGCGATCCACAAGTAAATCATTTCATGCCTCAAATGCCACAAAATCCCCACCAATACATGCCACCCTAGCCTCCTAGACCACAACTGACAGAAGTTTCTAATCAAGGTACACCTCTGGAGGATATTGTTAAGTCCCTTGCAACTAACTTTGCATTTTCAACAGAAATCAAGGGCTAGAATTCAAAATTTGAATACTCATCAATAAATAAATAAATTTGAGAGCCAAGCATCGAGATATTTATCTTCTCAACCGGTGGTGAATCCAAGAGAAAATGTAAGTGCAATCATGTTGAGAAGGGATAAAAGTGGCAATTCCAGATACTCAAAGCCATGGAGAATGATGCTATAGTGGACGAAAAGGAACCTAGTCAGAAAGATGCACTAAAAAGGTAAGTCTCCTCACAGTTTTTAATATAAGCTAGTATCCCCATTCCATCGTGCATTGAAAGATTCTAAAGGGCTATACGACACTTTTCGTAGATGAAAGGTAAATATTCTTTTATTAGATGTAATTAAACAAGTTCCTAGCTATGGTACATTTTGAAAGAATTGTGTACGACGAAAATGAGATAGAAACTGAAGGGGTGTCACAAGGTAAAGGTACAAAAAATGTTTTTTGTTGTCATTCGAAGAAAATCCTACCGAATGTAGTGATCCAGGTATGTTACTATCCGTTGTATAATTAGCAATATTAGAATTAAGAAGACTATGTTGGATTTGGGTGCTTCTATCAATGTTAGGCCTTATTCGGTTTATGCATCTTTGAAACTTAAATCTTTGAATGAAACTAAAATGTTATTCGATTGGCTGATAGGTATATTGTTATCCTAGGGGTGAAATTCATGATGTTCTAGTGCAAGTTAATAATTTGGTTTTTCCAGTTGACTTTTAAATGCATGACATGGAAATTATGATCTAAATACTCTTATTCTGCAAGGAACACCATTTTTCAAAACTTCAAGTCTATAATAGTGATACCCTTATTATGAAATTTGATGGTGAAAATTGTTATGATATTTATGATGCCATGAAATAGCCTTGTGATGATAACACTGTTTATACTATTGAATACAAAATTAGAAATTGGTTTTGAATGACATTTCACATTAAAGATGCTACTTTGCCTACTTCTAATACTACACTTCTCTATTCTAATTTGCTGGCACCTACAGTTGAATCAAAACTTCCTCCAGATCAACTAAAGCATGTATCTCTAGAAAAAGGAGGAACAATTCAAGGGTTAGAATCCTCCAAGAAATTCAAGGCGCGCATGCTGAGAGTGAAAACTTGCTACGAAAATGTTAAGTGGCAGAAAAAGTAGGAAAATCGGCCTGCATAAACCACCAGACTGGGTAACAAGAAAGCATGGAGTTGGGCCAACGGCAATAAACAGAGGCAATGCTTCGAAAGCAATCCAAGGGGAGTTAATTTCTTTTCTTTTATTTTTATTATAGTTTTTATTTGTATTTTATCCTTCCTTGCATTTTACCTCACCGGGGACAATGTAAGATTTAAGTGTGGGAATGAAATTAGGACTTAATTTTCATTTAACTAAGTAGTTTTTATTTTGATATATAAAAAAATCAAAAAAATAGAAAAACTAAAAAAATTAGAGCTCATAGTTAGTGATGAAAATGATCTTTAAAATTCACTAGCCTATAATGATACCAAATTGATAACATGCATACTTTTGAAAATAGATAATTTGCTAATAATTGAACATTTTGATTTCTAATGCAAGTCATACTTTGATATGGTCGTTTAATAGTTTGAGCATGAATGTTCCATAGCTTGTGAAGTGTATATAGCATAGTGACTGTGTGAGCCTTGTGGTACTCTTAAGCGGTCGCTAGTGCATCCTAGAACTTAAACCACATATCTTTATGCGTAAATCTAGACCACGAGTAAACATGAAAGGCAATATTTGACATGTTTGAGTCTTTCAAGCAAACCACATAAACAAAATCATCCTTTGAGCCTAAATTTTAGAAAACATAGTTGTATGTTAAGCATACAAATAGCCCACATTCGACATTCTTTGGCTAGCATATCAATCTCCCGAATGAGCCTAAAATGATATTTTTATCCATATCTTTAAAGGGAATATGATGCATTTCATTCATATGTAATTGTGATTATCATGATTTACAAATATTTGAGCTTACTATCAAAAGAATGAAATCACGAAAAAAATAATAAAGAAGAGAAAAACTGCCTTGAGAAATAAAAAATGTCTCCAAAGGAGCCAAGGCACGAAAAAAATGATATTTAATCCATACATTTAAAGGGAGTGTGATGTGTTTGAGAAATAAGTCTTGCGAAAATAAATATAAGATCTAAAAAGAGCCAATGTTTGAAAAAAACAGAAAAGAAAAAAGTGAAAAAAAAGAAAGAAGAAAGATCATGCAAAGCGAAAAAAACAAAAAGAGAAAAGCTCATATTGACCATTTTATTACGCTCTCTTATTTGTTATATCATTTCCCTTTTTTCATAAACCGACACCTAATCGACGTTACAAGCTAACAAAACCCATTTGATTTGTATTTGCAAGTGGCTAAGTAAATGGCAAAGAGCATGCAAATGAGCTTATATGTGTAATGGTATGCAACTTGAGTTATTGTGGTTTTGCATTGATTGAATTTATGAAGTATGCATGACACTTGTTTATAATCTTACACACGTTCGAGACTATGTTAGGTGTGAGATGTTTGGGGATTGGTTTGTTCCTTTGGTAGCATTTTAACATATTTTTTAATCATGCATGGTTTTAATTGTTGAAGCACAAATGTGAATAACAAAGATATTTTCATTGCAAAAATATAAGCTCGAACTTGTTTAATATTTGGTTTTCTCTTGCCCAAGGATGAGGAAGGTTCAAGTGTAAGGGAATTTGATGAATTTATAATTTGATATATTTATTTGACTTAAATAATAGCGATTAGGTGATTTTTAATGGTTTAGATTGATTTATAGTTCCTAATCATGAGTTTTGATTGCATATAGATGAAACTGATAAATCGAGTCAAAATGATGGAAAAATAGATGCATTCATATGTGTTCGGCATGAGTCGTGTTGTCCATCTTACTTGAGTGTGCATTTTTTATTGGATCAATTTTTTTTTACTTATACTAAAGCACGACGCAAAATAATGGTAGGCGCCTTATGTTTGCAAAACATGAGAAGAAGAATTGAGAAATAAATATGTCATCATCAAGAAGAGTCCAAGATGCAGCCACCAGAGGAGGAATCCAATCTTGCGCAGCATCCAACAGAAGAGTCCTTGAAGTAACTAGTGGAAGAGTCAAAGCACAACGATATAGTTTATTAGAGATTTCAGCATGGGAAATTCAGAAACAAGATAGACTTCCAGATAAAGATTTTCATTAGTTGTTTTATCATTTTGTTGAATTACAATTTGGCTGTTATCTTTAAATTGGAATTAGGATTTGGATTCTTATTTCAGCTTGTATTTAAAAGCATGAAGAGATCAATAAAGATGCAGATCAAAAATTTCTTCAAACATAGCGTTAAAAGATTGAGAGATTCTCTTTAAACGTGCCTCGTTAAATTCTCAACACCATAGGTCGTCAATGCCATAAATCAAATAAATAAGATCTATCCGAATTACATGATTTTTTGTTTCAAAGACCAATAACGAGATCCAAGGCAAAAATTCTTAACAAATTAGTATCAGAGACAGGCATTATGGGAGACACTTCTATATTACAATAGCAGTTCGAGACCTTCATGAAACGTACTTGGATGATAAGAAAAGACCAACTCCAGCACGACTTACGCGCACAAATGGAGAAATTTTCCATCAGCTTGGTCGTTCGAACTGAAGTGAGTACCCACCACAAACGTAGCAGCAACCGTCACTCTTCACATGAGGAGCCACGACAGGACACTAAAAATGGAGAAAACTATTTTTGTGTGCCCAAGTATTCAAATATGGATTTTCCCGAATACGATGGCCTCTTTGATACCTTGAGTTGGCTCAATCAATGCGAGCATTTCTTCCTCCATCAAACACCACTGATCATGAAAAACTTGGCTTGCTTCATTCCACATGGATGGCAACGCGTAATGTGGTTTCTCTAAATCGAATGTGACATTCCGGTCTTAGGTTGGGAGGATTTTATGGAGCAATGTGATCTTCGTTTGGCCCGACCTTACGTTCAAATTGGGCGAATGATCCAAGCTCATTCCAAGCTCAAACAGGCGGGCACGGTGGAGGATTATCAGTGGATATTCAAACAAATATCAACCCGGATCAGCTCTTTATCCAGCAAGCATGAGGTCCAGATCTTCATCAGTTGATTTAAGGAATATTTAGTCGTCGAGTTTCTGATCCATAATCCGAAAATTTAACCACTGGCATGCAATTGGCAAGGCTCAGCGACTCACAATGCCTGGAACCACGAGCACCAACCGACGCTCCGCAAATAATACAGGCCTAATCCTTATGTGAGGCGTTTGACTCGTTCAGAATTGGAGGAACACAATGCAAAGGGATTATGATTTAACTGCGACCAAATTTATACATTGGGGAATAAATGTAAGCAACTCTTTCGGTTGAAGAAAGATAGATGTCACCACCAATCCTTGCATTGACAGTACTGAAGGCGAAGATTCAGGGGGTGTGGTGGTCTCACTCCACGCCATTACAGGGACCCGTCATGCTCAAACCATGCAAATTATGGGATAGATCAACCATGCTCCATTACTAGTTTTTATCGACTCTAGAAGCACGCACTGCTTCATAGATACTTCACTGGTGACAGGGGTGCAACTTGAATTGGACAAAAAACCTGCTTTGTGGGTGGTTGTCATAGATGGCCGTTGTATTCAATGTACAGGAATTTGCAGAACAACCCTCTACACCTAGGAACTAATGACTTTTCTGTGGATTTTATCTCACTGGGAAGATTTGGTGCAGTACTGGGGGTAAATTTCTTGCGCACTCTCGGGCCGATCAGATGGGATTTCATTGACATATCCATTGAATTTTACAAGGAAAATAAATCAGTGGTCTTACATGGTCACAAGGAACAAAAGTCACCAAGTCCTATGCATTTTGCTGCCTCCCTTGTGCTTAAGGAAGGTAAAGATGAATTGTTGCACACTTTTCAAGACTTCAGCTAATTTTTGAAGAACCCTCAGGGTTACCACCTGCCCGTAATTTCAACCACAGAATCTTCTTGGAGCAGGGCACTAGTCAGTCTAGTCCCATTGTGATTCGACCATATTGATACCCTCACGCTTAGAAAGACGAAATTGAAAGACAATGTGCACACAGGAATTATTCGTCCAACTCGCTCGCCTTTCTCTTCTCCCGTCCTCTTTCTCTTCTCCCGTCCTCTTTGTTAAGTAGTCTGATGATTCCTGGAGATTCTGTGTGGGTTAGAGGGCACTCAACACAAAAACAATCAAAGGCACCGACGACGGCCTTCAGAAAACACTGTCGCCATTATTAATTTATGGTCATTCCTCTTGGGCACACCAATGCCCCATCCACCTTCCAAGCCTTGATGAATTCTATTTTTGCACCGTATCTATGGAAGTTCATTCTCATTTTATTGGACGATACACTAATTTACAATACTTCTTGGGAGGACCATCTTGAACAACTTCATGTGGCATTTTATATTCTATGACAGTAACAACTTTATCTTAAGAGATCAAATGTTGTTTGCACTTGGGTCACGTGGTCTCGAAATAAGGGAGTTAAGGTTGTGAAGACAAAATTAAGGCCATTACTCATTGGCCTCGACCAACATTAGTACTTGGCCTCCAAGGATTTTTGGGCCTTGCAGGGTATTACCGCACATTTCTGAAAGATTATGGCATTATCAGAATCCAACACACAAAACTGCTACGCATCAACGCTTTTTCTTGGACGGAGGTGGCTTCGAATGCTTTGAAGGCTCTGAAAACAACACTCACCACCACTTTGGTGCTAGCATCCTCAGATTTTTACAAGCCATTTCTGGTTGAGTGTGATGCATCCCACGCCGAGCTAGGGACTGTCTTACAGCAGGAGGAAAGGCCGATAGCTTATTATAATTATACGTTGGCTCTTCGCCATCAAAAGCTTCAGGCCTCAAGAAAGAATTGATTGGGTTGACTAAAGCCGTGAAACATTGGCAAGCATATCCTTGGCGACACACATTTGTAGTCCGAACCGACCATTATAGTTTGAAGTTCCTCTTAGACCAACGCATCAATACATCCTCTCAACGACACTAGCTTAGTAGATTATTGGGGTATGATTTGCATGTTGAGTACCGAGCGGGGCTTGCTAATATAGTTTCCGACGCTTTCTCTCGCAGTGATGAAGACACTGTATAGTTACATGCCATCACCATGCCCCATTTACTATTTTTTTTATGTTCGGGTGGAGCTGAGGCACAACGAGGGTCTCCAACCATTATTCCAGAAGGTTAAGAAGGTGAGGCTTTGGGCCCTTCGGATATTCGGGGTGGCTTGGGGCAAAGGGGAATTCCTTCATTTGAGTGTGTGTGAGTGGGTGTTTCTTATTTACTGCAATTACTTTTCATTTAAGAAAGTAGTCTATATTTCCAGAAAATTTACCACACCTTGCTATTCGATTTCTGTTACTGCGTGTTTGAGAAATTTAATCCGTATAATTGGTCCGACACTGCCGATCGTCACGAAGGATGGCAACAATGTTGTTTGGCTGGGATTTGCCTAAGTTTGATGGAAGTAATTACAAGTTTTGGCTTCTGCAAGCAGATGAGTATTTTGCGACAAACAGTACAGCATTTGAGGATCGAGTCCAGCTAGCTTTAATGTGCAGGGAGGTGAGGTTGATCTGTGGTTCTATGGGCTCACATTGCATATTCCAGATCTCATGTGGGATATTTTAACCAAGGAGTTGATGCAGAAAGTTGGTGAGAAGGAAAAGGCCCAAAATATAGCAACACGTGAACATGGGAAGGGAAAAAGCAGTTAGTTTGTTAGGATAAAATCAGAATAAATAGGGGGAGAAGGGGGAAGAGATTATTGCAGATTTTGTGTTGAGAATTGAGCACAAGCATAGGCTTGGGGCAAAGGGGAATTCCCTCCCTTGATTGTGTGTGAGTTGGTGTTGCTTATTTACTGCAATTCCTTTTCATTTAAGAAAATAGTCTATATTTCCAGAAAATTTACCATACCTTGCTCTTTGATTTCTGTTACTGCGTGTTTGAGAAATTTAATCCTAACAGATATCAGAAGACATTGCACAGGATCACTCACGATTTTCATTGGACTTGCATGCGAAAATCTGTACAAGATTTTGTGGTAAATTGTGTGGTTTGTCAACAAAAACAAGACAGAACATTTGAAGCTCGCAGGATTGCCATTCCAGAGCATATTTGGGCCGACATCTCCATAGATTTTGTGGAAAGGATTCCCTCTTCTCATTGGCAAGTCAATTATCTTTGTGGTGGTGGATCGTTTATCTAAATACGCCCACTTTGTTCCGCTATCTCACCCTTACTCAGCCTCCATGTTAGCACATATATTCTTTAACAATATTTTCAAATTACATGGCCTGCCAGAATCCATTGTCAGTGACAAAGGCGTTACATTTACTAGCTCTTTTTCGAAAGAACTGTTCTATTTGAGTCGCTCCTGCCTCAGCTTTAATTCGGCATACCTACTCAATCGGATGGCCAAAATCCAATAACCGAGTTGTTGAGATGTATCTTCGTTGCTTCACTAGCGACTATCCCAAAAAGTGAGTGTACTAGATCGCATAGGCATAATATTGTTACAACACAAGCTTCCATTCCTCACTCCGAGCTGCGCCTTTTGAGGTTGTTTATGGTTGTTCTCCACCACGACTTCTCTCTTACTATCCTGGTCTCTCTCGTATTGACTCGGCAGACAAGGCACTCTGAGATCGGGATCAAAGGTTACAGGCTCTCTGGGAACGCTTATTCCACACATGAAATCGCATGAAAATTGAGCATGATGCTACTCATAGGGAGGTCCGATTTGCTGTGAGAGATTGGGTCTTATTGAAGCTTCAACGCTATCACCAAATAAGAGTCAACCAGCGTCCATCAAAAAGTTGTCACCATGTTTCTACGGGCCCTTCCAAATTTTTGAACGCAATGGAAAAATTGAATATAAGTTACATCTCCCGGATACTTCTAAGATCCATCTTCTCTTCCATGTTTCATCCTTAAGAAAGTTCACAAGCGGTTCCGAAATCAATACCATTTTGCCACCTCCTTTACCTGTGGAGGTAAAGACGCGACCACAAGCCATTTTGAGCACATGAACCAAAAGGGGGCTCAAGGAATGTTGGTACACTGGGAAGACTTCACCCGTTGATTCTTCATGGGCGTTAGCCCATGTCTTAACAAAACTCCTTCCTTCGAGTTTTAGGGCAAACCCAATCTCGATGGGGAGTGATGTGATGGATGTTACACTGCCGCACAACCACAAGAGAAAGAGTCCATGATGCAACCAACAAAAGAAGAGTCGAAGATGTAGCCACCGAAGGAAGAGTCCAAGTTCACATAGCAACCAACAGAAGAGTCCTCGCAGCAACCAAAGTCCAAGCACATCGATATAGTTTATCAGAGATTTTAGCATGCGAAAATCAAGAACAAGACAAACTTCTAGATGAAGATTTTGATTAGTTGTTTTATCATTTTGTTTGATTAGGATTTGGTTGTTATCTTCACATTATTAGAATTTGGATTTTAACTTCAGCTTGTATTTAAAAGCATGAAGAGATCAATAAAGAAACAGATTAAAAATTTCCTCAAACATAGTGTTACAACATCAAGAGGTTCTCTTTAAATGATCCTTTAAATTCCTAACACCATAGGTCGCCAAGGCCGTTCAAATAACAAGATCTATCAGAATGCATTTCATTACAAGGACACATAACGAGATCCAAAGCAAAGATTCTTAACAAATTACAAAGGGTGTAGCATGAATTCGGGCTGAATCAAATCAGAAGCACGGTCCATACACGAGGGAAGAAGAATGAAATGAACACTAAAAATCTTAAGAAATCTCAAGATTTTAGGAAACTCTGGAGAGAATAATTTCAGTCCTTTCCAACGTGATTTTTTGTGCAAGGAGTAAAAACACTTAATAACTGAAGGAACTATATAGAGAGCAGTTATTGATTTTTATACTGAGTTTCACAAGACTTTTGTAATTTTATTTTTTCTCTAGGATGCTAGGTTTCATTTTTTTTAGTTTTTCATACTCACTTTCATATTTTAATTCTAATTTAATTTTCTGGCTGCGCTTTAGTTCTTGATTGAGGAAGACTATACTTTGGAATTTTATTTTCTCATGAGATTTCTGTAAGTTTTTATTGCTAATTTTTGTTTGAATATCAAGTGCTTGCCTATTTTATTGATTATGCTTGTGTATTTGATTATTAAATTGATGACCTAATAATTTGTCATGCAATCTAATGCTAAACAAGACATCAAATCCGTAGCTGTTTCATCTCACTAATTTATTAATTCTTAGGGTCAACACTTGACTAGATTAAATACAACTGCTTGTGTTTGTATTGTTTAGATTCATAAATCACACTAGTTTTTAATGCTAACGTTGATTTAAACCTTAGTCGCTTATATTGGGCCAATTAATTGGTAAGGGTTAGTTAGAACGCTTGATTATGTTTAACTAAAAATAAGTGAAATAGAAATTAACTTTTCAAAGATGAAAGTTCAAATAGAAATTAAATTCTTTTTGAGAATCGATGACCGTTGATATATTCTAAAGTTAGAGTTGACTGAAAGCAAGACTTGTTTTTACTTGATTGTTTAGTAATTTTAAATTTATCTTGCATGATATTAGTTATTTGTTTTGATTTAGTTTTTACATTCTTAGTAATAATTGATTTAAAAGGCCCTCATAGTTATTTTTATTATTTTAAATTTTTTTTTAGCACAATAAACTTCAATCTTGCTCGTGGGAACGACCCTACTCACGCTATTACATGTTGATTAAATTGATTTCAATTAGGTTAATTTGGGTGTGATACTACTAAAAACTACTGATCGACTTCTTAATCCACAACCACATTTCAAGAGCAATGAAGTTATCAAATTGATAACATTGACATAGAAGCAAAAACTAACTACACGGTCAAATTTTACTTGTTTATGTTCTTTACCATATTATCTCAAGCACTACACCATATTATCTCAAGCACTACACATATCATAATCAAAGTTAGTACAGCCGGAGTTGCATGTACCATTACAGTTAATCAAGCATACAGTTTCAACTTTCAACCATTTGAATTATGTAATCATAGCTTGGTCGTTTCTATGCTACACCCGTAGTGGTTATCACCATTTCATGTGGCCTAAATTTAGACTTCGGATCGGAACACATGGTGTGAATTTCCTTTAAAATGTGAGGACCATCATCATCTAATGATATTGGGATATGACCATGGTTCGTCGTTGCGGTCGTGGTGTCCGGAACGTAGGCCTTCGTTTCAGTTCCAACGATATGTTACGGAACAGTCGCGACTATTGTCGCAGTGTTTTTTAAAATTAAAAATAAAATTAATTAAATAAAAGTATTTAAAAATTTATTGAAAAAAATTTAAAAAATTCTGTTTCCGGCCGTGAAATCGCCGTTTCACTCAGCGAAATCCCATTTCCGTTCCGCGGATACCGAAAATCGCCGACATAGATACGTACCATTTTTATCCTGGAACTTTGCAACGGAAGGAGCCATCCCGTTCCGTTCCGGCTTTGCCGTTTCCATTTTTGCAAACCATGGATATGAGAGAATTATTTTAGGTGTAGTATAAGCTTAGGCACATAGCTTCCTAAAGGGCACAGGGTGAACCCTATTGTAATTGATGGATGTTGGAGAAATAGAGCAAGGAGCTATTTTATGCATTATGTGGCATATATGTGGTAAATTACACAAAGTTTGCATAACTTCACTACGTGAATACAGGAAAAATTCAGAGTAAGGAATATACCAAGCATCACAAGCAAAACCATAAAGGGTATCAGTGGGAACAGCAATCACTTTCCCAGCCTTTACAGCTTTAATGGCCTCTTCCACATAGTCCTCCGTCGCCGGCCACACCATACCCAGTTCACCAATCTCCACGCCATCCCCATCACATTTCTCCGAACTCCAAGACATCCCTTTTATGCAGAACCCTCCATTGCGTCTCCTGTGTTGTAATGAGGTCAAAGTTGTCACCTTTTGCACAGCTTCAAATACACACATACTCAAGTAAACATTTATTCAAACACATTCAGCGCAGATTTATGCACGAGAAAGAGATATATAAAGTGAACCCAGAAACGATGTAATCTGTTAAAATTTATCTCACCTATGGATTGTCGAAAAAGGGAACTTGAGAAGTGGCGTAATGATTTTGCCTGAACAAATTTTATTGGAACTATTGATTGCATCGAACCTACGGCAGACTGAGAGTAGCTAACTGTAAGTCAAACCTATTTATGGACTTTGGGCCAATCGGATCCACTCAATTGGACAAGAAAAGTTGTTTGGGTAGGGGTTCGTTTTCGATGACCCGAAATATTACCTGTCCAGAGTCCATACACTTTTATGTACTGTATATAAAAATTAAAATAATTTATATTTATATATATATATATATATACATATATAATTTCCTCCCGTAATTTAAGTCACATATACTATAATATATGCTCAATTTTTTTAAAATTTTATGACTAGATTAAATAATTGATTTGAAAATTTCACGAAACTAAATTTTTAAATCTTGTTTTATGATAAACAATATAAAGTTTACATTTTGTTAAATATATCAAAACGATTGTACCAAATTCTGTTTAAAAATTGATTATATTGATTGCATAAAACCAGCCTTTTAAAATTGGGAAATTTACATTTAAGTACTCTTACCAAATAAATTTTTGACATAAATCTACATTTTTAAAAAGTGTACAAATAAATGCAGGGATAAAAAATATCTTTTCACATAAGTCCATTTTCCAAACTTTGTTTCAAAAAAGGTCTTTTTCATTCCCTAAATACCCTTACTTTATGCAATTTCTCTCCTACTTTTAGCATTCTCTCTCTTCCTTTTTAAATTTTATATAGTCATTTTAAACCTACGTTTTGCTTTCTCTCATCTACTTTTTGCATTTTCTCTCCTCTATTTGCCATTAATTTTTTTTAAAATGATATTTACGATTGCCAGTAAAATTTAAAAAATAAACGGCGCATGTAAATTATAACAGATAAAAAATTATAATTAAAATTTAAAAAATAACCTGCGCATGTAAATTATAACTGGTACAAAATTATAATGGTACAAGTAAATTATAATTGATGCATGTAATTTTAAATGTTGGATCGGAATCATAACTGATGCATATAAATTATAACTGGTGCATGTAATTATAACTGGTGCATGCAAATTATAACAGGTGCATGTAATTATAACTGGTGCATATAATTATAACTTATACATGTAAATTATAACTGGTGCATGCATATTATAACTGGTGCTTGCAAATTATAACTAGTGCATGTAATTATAACTGGTGCATGAAAATTATAGCTCGTGCATGTAATTATAACTGGTGCAAGCAAATTATAACTAGTGCATGTAATTATAAATGGTGCGTGTAAATTATAACTGGTGCATGTACTGGTGCATGTAAATTATAACTGATGCATGCAAATTATAACTGATGCATGTAATTATAACTGGTGAATGCAAATTATAATGAGTGCATGTAATTATAACTGGTGCATGTAAATTAAAACTGATGCATAAAAATTATAACTGGTGCATGTAATTATAACTTGTGCATGCAAATTATAACTGGTGCATGTATATTATAACTGGTGCATGTAAATTATAACTGATGCATGCAAATTATAATTGGTGCATGTGGTTATAACTGGTGTATGTAAATTATGACTGGTGCATGAAAATTATAACTGGTGCATGTAATTATAACTGTTGCATGTCATTATAACTGTTGCATGTCATTATAACTGATGCATGTAATTATAACTGGTGCGTGTAAATTATAACTGATGCATGTAATTATAACTGGTGCATGTAAATTATAACTGGTGCATGCAAATTATAACTGGTGCACATAATTATAACTGGTGCATGTAATTATAACTGGTGCATGTAAATCCGGTGTATGTAATTATAACTGATGCATGTAAATATAACTGGTGCATGCAAATTATAACTGGTGCATGTAAATATTACTGGTGCATGAAAATTATAACTGATGCATATAATTATAACTTGTGCTTGTAAATTATAACTATTGCATGTAAATTATAACTGGTGCATGTAATTATAACTGGTGGATGTAAATTATAACTGGTGCATGAGAATTATAGCTGATGCATGTAATTATAACTAGTGCATGTAAATTGTAACTGATGCATGTAATTATAACAGGTTTATGTAAATTATAACTGGTGCATGTAATTATAACTGGTGCATGTAAATTATAACCGATGCATGTTATAACTGGTGCATGTGAATTATAACTTGTGCATTTAATTATAACCGGTGCATGTAATTATAACTTGTGTATATAAATTATAACTGGTGCATGTAATTTAAACTGATGCATGTAAATTATAACGGGTGCAAGTAATTATAACTGATGCATGTAAATTATAATTGTTGCATGTAAATTATAACTGGTGCATGTAAATTATAACTGGTGCATGTAAATTGTAACTGGTGCATGTAATTATAACTCGTGCTTGTAATTATAACTGGTGCATGCAAATTATAACTGGTGCATGAGAATTATAACTGGTGCATGTAATTATAACTGGTGCATGTACATTGTAAATGGTGCATGTAATTATAACTAGTGCATGTAAATTATAGCCGGTGCATGTAATTATAATTGGTGCATGTAAATTATAACTGGTGCATGTAGTTATAACTGGTGCATGTAAATTATAACTGGTGGATGTAATTATAACTGGTGCATGTAAATTATAACTGGTGCATGTAATTATAACTGGTGCATGCAAATTATAACTGGTGCATGTAATTATAATGGTGCATGGAAATTATAACTGGTGCATGTATTTTATAACTGGTGCATGCAAATTATAACTTGTGCATTTAATAACTGATGCATGCAAATTATAACTGGTGAATGAAATTATAACCGGTGTAGGTAAATTATAACTGGTGCATCTAATTATAACTAGTGCATGTAATTCTAACTGGTGCATGCAAATTATAACTGGTGCATGAAATTATAACCGATGCATGTAAATTATAACTGGTGCATGCAAATTATAACTGGTGCATGTAATTATTACTGGTGCATGAAAATTATAATTGGTGCATTTAATTATAAATGGTGCATGTAAATTATAACTGGTGCATGAGAACTATAACTGGTGCATGTAATTATAACTGGTGCATGTAAATTATAACTGATGCATGTAAATATAACTGGTGCATGCAAATTATAACTGGTGCATGTAAATATTACTGGTGCATGAAAATTATAACTGATGCATGTAATTATAACTGGTGCATGTAAATTATAACTGGTGCATGTAAATTATAACGGGTGCATGTAATTATAACTGGTGCATGTAAATTATAACTGGTGCATGAGAATTATAGCTAATGCATGTAATTATAACTAGTGCATGTAAATTGTAACCGATGCATGTAATTATAACAGGTTTATGTAAATTATAACTGGTGCATGTAAATTATAATTGGTGCGTGTAATTATAACGGGTGCATGTAAATTATAATCGATGCATGTTATAACTAGTGCATGTGAATTATAACTTGTGCATGTAATTATAACTGGTGCATGTAATTATAACTGGTGTATATAAATTATAACTGGTGCATGTAATTTAAACTGGTGCATATAAATTATAATGGGTGCATGTAATTATAACTGATGCAAGTAAATTATAGCTTTTGCATGTAAATTATAACTGGTGCATGTAATTATAACTGGTGCATGCAAATTATAACTGGTGCTTGTAATTATAACTGGTGCATGTAAATTATAGTTGGTGCATGTAATTATAATTGGTGCATTTAAATTATAACTGTTGCATGTAGTTATAACAGGTGCATGTAAATTATAACTGGTGGATGTAATTATAACTGGTGCATGTAAATTATAACTAGTGCATGTAATTATAATGGTGCATGGAAATTATAACTGGTGCATGTATTTTATAACTGGTGCATGCAAATTATAACTTGTGCATGTAAATTATAACTGGTGCATACAAATTATAACTGGTGCATGAAATTATAACCTGTGCATGTAAATTATAACTGGTGCATCTAATTATAACTGGTGCGTGTAATTATAAGTGGTGCATGGAAATTATAACTGGTGCATGAGATTATAACCGGTGCATGTAAACTATAACTGGTGCATGCAAATTATAACTGGTGCATGTAATTATTACTGGTGCATGAAAATTATAACCGGTGCATGTAATTATAACTAGTGCATGCAAATTATAATGGGTGCATGTAATTATAACTCGTGCATGTAAATTATTACTGGTGCATGAGAACTATAACTGGTGCATGTAATTATAACTGGTGCATGTAAATTGTAACTGGTACATGTAATTATTACTTGTGCATGTAAATTATAACTGATGCATGTAATTATAACTGGTGCATGTAAATTATAATTAATGCATTTAAATTATAATTGGTGCATGTAAATTATAACTGGTGAAGGTAATTATAACTGGTGCATGTAATTATAACTGTTGCATGTAAATTATAACTGGTGCATGCAAATTATAACTGGTGCATGTAATTATAACTGACGCATTAAATTATAACTGGTGCATGTAAATTATAATTGGTGCATGTAAATTATAACTTGTGCATGTAATTATAACTGGTGCCTGTAAATTATAAGTGATGCATGTAATTATAACTGGTGCATGTAAATTATAAATGGTGCATGCAAATTAACTGGTGCATGTAATTATAAATGGTGCATGTAAATTATAACTGGTGCTTGTAATTATAACAGGTGCATTGAAATTATAACTGGTGCATGTAATTATAACTGGTGCATGTATTTTATAACTGGTGCATGCAAATTATAACTGTTGCATGTAAATTATAACCGGTGCATTTAATTATAACTGATGCATTTAATTATAACTGGTGCATGTAAATTATAACCAGTGCATGTAATTATAACCAGTGCATGTAATTATAACTGGTGCATGCAAATTATAACTGGTGCATGAAATTAAAACCGATGGATGAAAATTATAACTGGTGCATGCAAATTATAACTGGTGCATGTAATTATAACCGGTGCATGCAAACTATAACTGGTGCATGAAATTATAACTGGTGCATGCAAATTATAATGGGTGCATGTAATTATAACTGGTGCATTTAAATTATAACTGGTGCAGGAGAATTATAACATGTGCATGTAGTTATAATTGGTGCATGTAAATTGTAACTGGTGCATGTAATTTTAACTGGGGCACGTAAATTATAACTGACGCATGTAATTATAACTAGTGCATGTAAATTATAATTAATGCATTTAAATTATAATTGTTGCATGTAATTATAACTGGTGCATGTAAATTATAACTGGTGCATGTAATTGATTCTTATGAATTTCAATCATCCAGATATGTGATAGTGTGTTGTAGCATGTTGTGTATAGGATTGCGTGAAACTTTTGACGCAGGGAATTAATGTTCGATGATGGAAACATTATGAATATCAAAATGCGTAAATGTCAAGGTACGTGGTTATGTTATGAGTAATTGAGAAATACTTCATACCAGATGATAGCTAGGTAATGAGATATGGAAACGTTGATGCTTGAAAGCATGGGAGAATTGTAATGAGCATGATACTATGATGCTATTGTGTATTGTAGATGATTCCATCTACAAATGTATGACACGAATTATTCGATATTAATGTTGATGCCTTGTTTTAGATGGAGTATAATCATGACATAGGAATATTGATGTTAGGCCATTCATCATGATTTGACATTGATGATCTGTGGCTGTTGGTGCGTATAATGTGGATATATGTGTGTGAGAATTACTAATGGGTTTTCTAGTAATTACTTTGCACCAGATAATAGCCAGGAGGTGATATGTGAGATATTGATACGTAAGGACTCAAGAGTACCACTACTTCATACGGCCAATGGTTGTGATGTGATGATGTTGGTATAAGTTGCATACAATTGCAATCACACAGGTATGAGGTTATTTATATGATAAAAGTTGGTGTTTTGTCATACAGTCTGATATACGCATGATATGCATGGATTGATGAGTTAGTGATTATGTGATGTGTACTGTGATGAAAGTAAACTGTGACGTATTTAGACCTTGTGCAAGGAATACCGATGCGAGTACTCAGGTACTGAAGTATGACAAGAAGTGCTTGATTTCTAAACACTGTCAGTGTTGGCTTTTATGAATTATTAGCAATTCTCTTGATAAGTTAATTATAGGAATGAGCTTTTAAAATGTAAATAAAGTTGAACATGGCTAGTATGTTGTTATTGCGATATTGAATGCTAATGTTGGAATATGATTGGGGCGCCTGTGCGAGCAGGGATGATTCGAATGAATGTCATCCTACAGATGGTAAAGTCATTACCTTGAGCTGTATAACGGTACATAAAATTTTACTGTTGGCTTTTATGGTAAGCACGCATTTTAAATTTCGGGGTCGAAATTTTATTAGTTGGGGAGAATTGTAATGTCCGAAATAATTATTTATGGTGCAATTGATGTAATTATGGTGGTTATATGATATGTCGAGATTTAATTCTTGATTATCGGATTTTGGAGCGGAGTTGGGATAAATAATTCCGGGATCGAAATTATCATGATAATTAACACCGAAATTTTATTAAATATTAAATTTTCATTAAATCGAAAGATTTAATTTTTGTGATTCAAATAAGGACATGAAGTTAGGTGTGGACTGTTCATGTGTTGCACATGCACCAGTACACCGGTGACACCCCGATGTTCATAATTGGTCGGGAATTAATATATATCGGTGTAGGATGTAAAACACATACAAAAATGTGTAAAATACACACAGATCGCGGACACCTACGAAAAGGTGCGAAAACACGCACTTCTCGCGCGATCACCGACCACCGTGTACTTATCCGCTTCGTTCGCCGCCGTCCGACCACCTAACGACGAGACCGACCTACCACCGTGTTCACAACTCTCAGGCGAATCTTTCCATACCAGATAATCAAATTTTGGTGTTCGAAAAGTGGTTCGATTTTGATCTGGAACGATGAAACTCGCACAGACTAGGGTTTGAGCGATTTTGGTTCGATTTCTTCGAATCTTCTACGAATTGGACGAAGCCATATACCAAATCTCTTCTCCTCATCTGGAAGATACTTTCTACATCGGCCGCTGCCTCTATCGCCGCCGGAATCGCACGAAATGCGTGCGTGAACTGTGTGAGAATTTGATATCCGATTTTCCGACTTTGCTTCGATAATTACCAGTTAATTTGAGTTCATAAATGAACTGCTATCCTTGCTTGAAAATCTGCTGCAATTGATTCAAATCTTGTTATGTTGGTTTCACCTTTCTGCTGAATGAGTCTGCTGAAATGAGTTAAAATAGACTGTTGTAGAGAATTGAATTAACCTGGTATTTGGGCCAAATTCCTGTTGTTGAATTTTGGGGTTTACATCATGGCCGAAATTTAAGGGACGTAACTGCTTAATTTTGGGGTTGTTTGGGCTTGACAATCATGCCTGTATGGTGTTTGTTCATATACTTAAGTGATATTCAAGTGTTGGCTCAAAAGCCCTATATTGTAATGTTTTGGTGAGTGTTGAGCTATGATGTGAGATGCTAATGACTTCGATCCTGTGTCATTATGTCCATAGGAGAGTTAGATACATGTCAATGTGTGTTATAAGCAAATATTACTTATGAATATGCTTGAATATGTGGCATAGCATAAATTGGTGATTTATATCACTTGGATGAGTTAATGATGATAATATTGAGTTGTTGAATTAAGATATTGAATCGATATGAATGATATCGAGTGGATTGTAAATGAACTAATATGAAGTGATAATTTCGATATAGATTCTTCATGATTCTCAAGATGTCGGGATAGCCCATCATGTTGTCGACTATAAGGTACGTGGTGACGTACGAGCAGGTATACCCAGTATTTATATATTCATGCATACATGTATTTTAATGTAGTGATGTTTACGGTTCAGTGTTCGAGTTTGATAATTGAGTTTAATACACGTGGAATGGTGGACACGTAGTGGTACGTGATCCAATTATAATTGTTGAGTAGTGATGCCGTGGGCATGAGCGAAATGAGAAAGTATCGAGAATGAGATAGTGGGATAACCAGGTTTATATTGATGTTGAACTATTTATGTTCGAGCGTAAATAATATATTGTTGTTGTATTGAATTCATAAGCTTTGTTGAGTATCATATTTTCAGTGATAATGGTAACTTGACAGTATGAAGGTGTGTGAGTCTGAAACAGGAACAGTGTGTGGAAGCTATACAAATTAGGAATTGTACAGGGAGTATATTTTATGAGTTTTGAATAATCTAAATTGTTGCATTACAATTTCGTATATTGATTTGTGAATGAATATTGAGTTGAAGTATACTCACCCGTGTGGGGGCTGTTTCTGTTGAAACAGGTACAACAGGTACTAAGCTACTTTGGGATATTGGTTTGAGCTTGTTGGATCATGCTGCTTCCAGAAGCGTATATGAGTGGGCGTAAATAGTATATGCTATTTATTCAGTTAGATTGGTATTCATTTATTTGTTGCTCGTATGTGAGCAACTGGAAGCATGTATATGGACTGTATAAGGGTGTTGAAGCCCGCTTTTGATGTCTTCTTAGTATTGTGTTTTTCCCTGGCTGGGAATTGTGTTGGTGATGTGATTTATTTTGGGATAGCCCAATTTATGGGGAGACTCTGCCCAAATTGTTATAAAAACCCACAAAGTAAAAGTGGTGAAATGGTGACGATAATGGGTGAACCTTGAATCTTATTGCTGAGTATTATGTATGTCATGGATAATATGTGAAGCATGTAAGGATTCTTTTAAAGAATCAAATTTTTTATACTCGTACGACGTCATAAATGCACTAATGACGAGTATAAGGGGTTGGGGTTTTACATTATAACTAGTGCATATAAATTGTAACTGATACATGTAATTATAACAGGTGCATGTAAATTATAACTGGTGCATGTAATTATAACTGGTGAATGTAAATTATAATTGGTGCATGTAATTATAACTGGTGCATGTAAATTATAACTGATGCATGTTATAATTGGAGCATGTAAATTATAACTTGTGCATGTAATTATAACTGTGCATGTAATTATAACTGGTAAATGTAAATTATAACTGGTGCATGTAAATTATAATGGGTGCATGTAATTATAACTGGTGCATGTAAATTATAACTGGTGCATGATAATTATAACTGGTGCACGTAGTTATAACTGGTGCATCTAAATTGTAACTGGTGCATGTAAATTATAACTGGTGCATGTAAATTATAACTGGTGCATTTAATTATAAGTGTGATAAATTATAACTGGTGCATCTAATTATAACTGGTGCATGTAAATTATAACTGGTGCATGAGAATTATAACTGGTGCATCTAATTATAACTGGTGCATGTAAATTGTAACTGGTGCATGTAATTATAACTAGTGCATGTAAATTATAACCGGTGGATGTAATTATAATTGGTGCGTGTAAATTATAATTGGTGCATGTAAATTATAACTGGTGGATGTAATTATATCTGATGCATGTAAATTATAAATGGTACATGTAATTATAACTGGTGCATGCAAATTATAAATGGTGCATGTAATTATAATGGTGCACGAAAATTATAATTGTTGCATGTAATTATAACTGGTGCATGTATTTTATAATTGGTGCATGCAAATTATAACTGGTGCATGTAAATTATAACTGGTGCATACAAATTATAACTGGTGCATGAAATTATAGCCGGTGCATGTAAATTATAACTGGTGCATGCAAATTATAACGGGTGCATCTAATTATAACTGGTGCATGCAAATTATAACTGGTGCATGAAATTATAACCGGTGCATGTAAATTATAACTGGTGCGTGCAAATTATAACTGGTGCATTTGATTTTAACTGGTGCATGCAAATTATAACTGGTGCATGTAATTATAACAGGTGCATGCAAATTATAATGGATGCATGTAATTATAACTGGTGCATGTAAATTATAACTGGTGCAAGAGAATTATAACTGGTGCATTTAAATTGTAACTGGTACATGTAATTGTAACTGATGCTTGTAAATTATAACTGATTCATGTAATATAACTGGTGCATGTAAATTATAACTAATGCATTTAAATTATAACTAGTGCATGTAAATTATAAATGGTGCATGTAATTATACCTGGTGCATGTAATTATAACTGGTGCATGTAAATTATAACTGTTGAATGTAAATTATAACTGTCCATGTAATTATAACCGGCGCTTGTAATTATATCTGTTGCATGTAAATTATAACTGGTGCATGTATTTATAAATGGTGGATGTAATTATAACTGGTGCATGTAATTATAACTGGTGCATGTAAATTATAACAGGTGCATGCAAATTATAACTGTGCATGTAATTATAACTGGTGCATGCAAATTATAACTGGTGCATGTAATTATAACTGGTGCATTGAAATTATTACTGGTGCATGTAATTATAACTGGTGCATGTATTTTATAACTGGTGCATGCAAATTATAACTGGTGCATGTAAATTATAACTGGTGAATGCAAATTTTAACTAGTGCATTTAATTATAACTGGTACATGTAAATTATAACTGATGCATGTAATTATAACTGGTGCATGAAATTATAATCGGTGCACGTAAATTATAACTGGTGTATGCAAATTATAACTGGTGCATGTAATTATAACTGGTGCATGCAAAATATAACTGGTGCATGTAATTATAACTGATGCATGCAAATTATAATGGGTGCATATAATTATACCTGGTGCATGTGAATTATAACTGGTGCATGAAAATTATAACGGGTGCACGTAGTTATAACTGGTGCATCTAAATTGTAACTGGTGCATATAATTATTACTGGTGCATGTAAATTATAATTAATGCATTTAAATTATAATTTGTGCATGTAATTATAAATGGTGCATGTAAATTATAACTGGTGCATGAAATTATAACCGGTGCACGTAAATTATAACTTGTGTATGCAAATTATAACTGGTGCATGTAATTATAACTGGTGCATGCAAAATATAACTGGTGCATGTAATTATACCTAGTGCATGCAAATTATAATGGGTGCATATAATTATAACTGGTGCATGTGAATTATAACTGGTGCATGAAAATTATAACTGGTGCACGTAGTTATAACGGGTGCATCTAAATTGTAACTGGTGCAAGTAATTATTACTGGTGCATGTAAATTGTAATTAATGCATTTAAATTATAATTTGTGCATGTAATTATAAATGGTGCATGTAAATTATAACTGGTGCATGTAAATTATAACTGGCCTATGTAAATTATAACTGGGGCATGTAATTATAACTGGAGCTTGTAACTTATAACTAATGCATGTAAATTATAACTGGTGCATGTAATTATAACTGGTGCATGTTAATTACAACTGGTGCATGTAATTATAACTGGTGCATGTAAATTATAACTGGTGAATGCAAATTATAACTGGTGAATGTAATTATAACTGGTGCATGTAAATTATAACTGGTGCATGTAATTATAGCTGGTGCATGTAAATTATAACTGGTGTATGTAAATTATAACTGGTGCATGTAATTATAACTGGTGCATGTAAACTATAACTGGTGCATGTAATTATAACTGGTGCATGTATTTTATAACTGGTGCATGCAAATTATAACGGGTGCATGTAAATTATAACTTGTGCATGCAAATTTTAACTGGTGCATTTAATTATAATTGGTGCATTAAATTTTAACCGGTGCATGTAAATTATAAATGGTGCATGTAATTATAATTGGTGCATGAAATTATAACCGGTCCATGTAAATTATAACTGGTGCATGCAAATTATAACTGGTGCATGTAATTATAACTGGTGCATACAAATTATAACTGGTGCATGTAATTATAACTGGTGCATGCAAATTATAATGGGTGCATGTAATTATAACTGGTGCATGTAAATTATAACTGGTGCACGTAGTTATAACTGGTGCATCTAAATTGTAACTGGTGCATGTAATTATAACTGGTGCATGTAAATTATAAATGACGCATGTAATTATAATTGGTGAATGTAAATTCTAAGTCATGCGTTTAAATTATAACTGGTGCATGTAATTATAATTGGTGCATGTAATTATAACTAGTGCATGTAAATTATAACTGGTGCATGTAAATTATAACTGGTCCATGTAATTTATAACTTGCGCATGTAATTATAACTGGTGCATGTAAATTATAACTGATGCATGTAAATTATAACTGGTGCATGCAATTATAATTATGTGCATGTAAATTACAACTGGTGCATGTAATTATAACTGGTGCATGAAAATTATAACTGGTGCATGTAAATTATAACTGGCGCATGCAAATTATAACTGGCGCATGTAAATTATAACTGGTGCATGTAATTATAACTGGTGCATGTAAATTATAACTGGTGCATGTAATTATAACTGGTGCATGTAAATTATAACCGGTGTAAAGGAAAGGTGATAATTCAGAAAGGAGAAAGAATGCAAAAAATAATTGAGAGAATCTGAAAGGGGAGAGAGAGAATCTGAAAAGGGTGAGAGAGAGTCCGAAAAGGATGAGAGAGAATGACAAAAGTATGAGAGATAAATCAAAAAGGGATAGAGATAATGTAAAAAGTAAGGGTACGTTTGTCTTTTTGGTCCAAAGTGGACCTAAGTGATTTAATATTTTTTTCCTTCACTAGGATCAACAATTTTTCACCACATTGTATTGACCTGATTTTTTCCCTTTAAAATTCAGGCTCAGCTAGCTAACTTGGCCCGGTAGGCACCAGATTAGTGGCCTGGTCCAGATTAACCCAAACAGCGATTATGGATGGTAATGGGATGGGTCCAGACCCGGACCCACATTGAACCCGCCCCGCCGGGGTGGGTCTGGACCCGCTTCAATCGGGTTTGGAAGCGGGGCGGGTCCTGGGATTGGTCGAACCCGCCCCGCAATACATTTTTAATTTTAAAAAAATATATATGATATTGATTATACATTTTACTTCTTTAGTTGAACAATAAAGTGTCATTATTATATCAAAATTCATGTGTTCATGTTAAAGAAGTTTGACATTTTGAAGGAAATAAGAGCAAATTAATAAATATTTAGTAGTTTAAAGATAGTTTCACAATGCTTATTATAAATATTTACTAGAGAAAACATGAAATTTAATCATAAAACTCAACTTTTGTCTTTCAAAATTGATTTCTATCTAAATTTTTTTTTTAAAAAATAAAAATAAAAATAACTTGAACCGGGGCCGGGCGGGTAAACCCGCCGAGTTCGCGGGTCTAAGCAGGTGGGGCGGGTCCAGGTTTTATGTGTACCGGGGCGGGTCCTGGGATTGGCCAAACCCGTCCCATACCCGACTCGTTGCCATCCCTAACAGTGATGGGTCTATACCCGGTAGGCCCGATTTTTAATTTTTTTTGTTTTGGTTTTTTATTGTTTATTAATTCAATAGTTTAAATTATTTTTACAAAAGTATGATATCAGTTAGGAATGTAACCAACTTGAATTGAGCTCGAACGGTCCGAAGATCACTTATTGAGTACTCGAGCTCAAAAGATTATTATTTTTACTTCTTATGTTTTAAAAATATTAGTATATTGTCATTTTAGTCTTAATTTTTATACAAGTTACATAATATTCAATTTTAAACAACTTATAAGGGTTTTATAAATAAAGTTTTAATACTCGAGTCAACATAAATGAATAATTACTTAATCGAACTCAAACACGGAGAAGCGATACTCGTTTGTTGTAAATTATTTTAGGCTACTTGACCTGATTCTAGCTGAATCCGTACAGCTGAGAATTGACATAACTAATATACGACATTACAACATAGTTGCCCGCACAGTTTAACAAAAGATCGGACTAGTCGATTAACCAGTGGAATTGAAACTAACATACCTCGTTGAACAGAAAGAATCAGTTGGAAGCTGAATTCAACTGATACATACAAAGACCAGTTGAGTAATGCATAGAACTGAAAAATGGAGTCCAGCTTAGTGATCACCAACAAGATACCAGCTTGTTTATCACCATCTGACTCTCATATCAAATGACTTACCAATAAGATTAGAGAAATGTTGAGATATCAGAAAGCGAAACAAGACAATACAATTGTTGAGATATCACCATCTAACTCTTGTGTGCGAGCATCGTAATGTGTGTATATGGTCTGTATATATGTTCTGAAGTTCCTCCTTCCATTTGGTTGTCATATGTGTATATTAGTTGGGAAGGATGTGCATTATGATCTGAGCATATATAGGTTTTATGTCTTGCCTGAGTACTAGTTAGATAAAATTATTTTGGTGGCTGTTTGAGATAACTTATATGAGGAATTGTTGTTTTGGGTTTTATTGTCATGAGGATGATTCATGTTCTTTGATATTTTTTTGGGACGCCCGGTTTATGGGGAGACTGCCCAAAGTTTTATAAAATTCATATTACGATTATGAGGCACGTTGGTGAAAGTTTGAGACGTAATATATATTGAATTGATAATATCAATGCATTGCATGTTCTGTTGTTACGCATTGGTATATATGTAACCCATTGGGATGCAGTTTGTGGGTATTCATCGAAGAATATTATAAATATTACACCATTAATGCCTTAATAACGTATTAGGGGTTTGGGGCCTTACATCATCTTTTTCTTTTCTAGCATTGGCCACTTTGGGTCTTATTTAGATACTTTTCTCAAGGCTCTTTCTATTCTTTTTTTTTTCTCATTCATAAATTTTTTTCACTAAGCTCATCAAAATATAATACTTCATGTGCAATAAATGAGATTCATTATGCTTCCTTACGGTGATGATAATTGTTTTTCATTTTAGGCTCATAATAGGATAGGTATAATGAGTTTATCAATAAATGTTGAATGGGGGCTAGTGGTATGATAAACATACTCTATTCTTTTTTCAATTATGCTCAAAATAGGACACTAGGGATTGATGTATACATGGTAAGCTTGAAAGGCTCAAACGTTCCAAAGATCACCTAGATCATTTCTGATGTGACTAGAAATAGACAAATCTATTGCGCTTATACGATTTGGTATGTTTTGATGGATAATTTGATACATATGCTACCTAATAGTATATTTGTGTAATTATAGGTGAAATCGAAGAAATCGAGCTAACTAAGGCAAATAAGGATCAAGAAATGCATTGGAGTTGACAAGGAAAAATGAATAAAAGTTGTACGAGTTGCTCGATCAATCGCCCAGAAGAGCTCGATCGATCGAGCAAGGCAGAAGATTTAAGCAACAAAATATGCGAGTTCTCGATCGATCTTGCTGAAGAGCTCGATCGATCGAAAGACCAGAATCCTCAAAAATTAGGAAACTCGATTTTTACCATCTTGGATAGATTTTTACCTACTATATCCGATTCTCACCCTATTTATTCAAATTTGGGGACCTTAAATCAGAGATCCTTCATTATTATTCATACTTTACATTAGATTTTGAGACTCTAGGATAGATTTTACTCTCAAACTTTTGAAGAACGCTTTGGAGGATCAAAACACGAAAACAGGATTGACGAGACGGGAGCGTGTTTCTCTTTAGTAACTCTTTTCTATCGATTATTTTATATTTTATAAACTAGATTTTGTTGTTTTTAGATTGATTATAAGTAGCTAAATCTTTTGATCCTTGGTTGAAGGATAATTGCCTTTGGAATTAAAACACTTGTGAAGATGTTGGTTTAATTGTTTGATTTTAATTCAATTTCAATTTGTTATTCAGATTATGATTATTATTGTTGTTGTGTTTGATTGATAGATTGATCGCCTAGTAATCATATGCACAATCTAAGGCTAATTAAGAAGCAACTAAGATTGATAATTACCCGTTGTTGGTGTTATTAAATTCTTACGAAAAACGATTGGATGATTAATTCTAACGGCTGTAGTTTTTATTGATTAGATTCATCAAACTTACTAGTTTGAAGCTATCATTGAATTAATCATAACAGCTGTAGTTTTGGTTAAGGATTTGATATCGAATTTGCGTTGCGGAAGACTTCAAGTCAATCGAACAATAAATAATAAGAAGAAATAAATAAATATGTAAAGTAAATAAAGCGATAAACGACACAAATATTTGTTATAGAAGTTCGGCGATGAATCGCCTACGTCTCCTCTTCCGGGCTAGAAAACGTCCAACCGAGGTTCCACTAGAACAACTTTGATCTTGGCCTTAAGGGCTCCAAGTTAGCCACAACACACTCTTCCCGAGTAACACACTCTTCAAGAGTCTCTTGGCCTTAAGGGCTCCAAGGATAGCCACACCCTTGCACCAACTTCACTTGTTGATGTCTTATACAATTTCCAACTTGCGTCGGTGTAAGGACCCCCGTGCCCTTAACCCGTTATTAGTGTATTAATCTGTACACTTAGTGCATATAATCATACTATCATGGGGAAAAAGCCATATGCAAGTATAACATCATACACTCTCCAGAAAATTTCTTGCATTTGATCCACATAATATTCAAATTCCCCACTCAAGATCACTTACATAGCATGCACCCTCATAATACACTAGCATGCTCTCAGTTCATTTAGCAATTCCGTATTTAATTGCATGCAAACAATAAATGAAGAGAGAAAAGCCATAGCCCATTTATACATTCCATATACACGTAAAACCGTACTCACATGAGAGCACCCAATGAATAAACGTGTATCTAATGTATAAGATACTCTACCGAATGCGGTTATTGGTACTTCGATCTGGGAAGCACCTCTCATGCACCGCTCGATCTCAACTCTGGAGCTACGTACTCAATCAACCAGCTCTAGTACTTCAATCCTGGAAGTACCTCAAATCAACAGCCCGAGCTCAACTCCAAAGCTACCGCTGCACCTGTATTACCTGCCCCAACAGAGACAGCCCCCACACGAGGTGAGCATACCAATATCACCAATCACTATAATCATAATATTACAGTTCATAATTTACAAAATGTAAATGTCATGAATTTAAATGATACTCCCTGGATGGTATCATCCTCATCCAGGATCCTCTTTATTGTCCCTGTTCTCAAAATAACCAAACCATTAAATTCTCAAAAGCCAGTTGATCATCTCATTGATCAACTAAACCATTCATACTATACCAGTTCCATAATCAAATATGATTAAATCACCAAATAGTGTATCACAGATATCACATGTATCTAGCTAATGATTCCATATTTCCATTTCATAGCTCGCTCCACAATATCGGCAATTTAACCCCACGCACGCTCAACAATAGCGGCGTTATAACCGATGGTCACTCAACGGCGATCACATCCAATCATTGCTCGCTCAAAAGCGGCACCATATGACTCCCAATGTATGTCCATTTATCACGTTTACCATGTACCATGTATTTCCCTATCCATTTATTGCAAGTGTCGTATACCATGCATTTCAACATCCATTTGTTGCAAATACCATATACCATGCATTTCAACATCCATTTATTGCAGATACCACATACCATGCATTTCAATATCCATTTATTGCAAATACCACATACCATGCATTTCAATATCCGTTTATTGCAAATATCACATACCATGCAATTCAATACCCGTTTATTGCAAATATCACATACCATGCAATTCACAATTGCAACATTATAATAGGTTATGCTCGTACATCATACGTACCTTATAATTTCGTAGTTCGAGTCCAACCATGCCCGAATCCCACGACCTGATGAATTATGTGCTAACATGCAAACAACTCTCAATTAAACATAGGCATGCAATCACGTGCCCAAGCACGTTCACAACTTCCAAACCTATCGTCCATCCATGACGATTACCAAAATAAAAGCCCACCAGCTAAGCATGCATAATACCCAAAATATTCCATTTTATATGTTTAAAAGATAGCCAAAAACTCAACCGAGAATTCCGTTTTATTAAATTTTGGCTCCAACCAATCCATTTTAAAAGTATAGCATTTCCATTGGAATGTAGACAGTGCCCCGGAAACCGGCTATTTAAACCCCAAGTCCAAAATTCCAAGTTTTAAAACAAATAGTGAAAAAATCACTATTCAGCAAGCCGCGATCGATCGCCATTTACGCGCGATCGATCGCCATTTACGCGCGATCGATCGCCGTTCCTTACTGCCGGGCAGAACTAGCTCGCGATCGATCGCCATGTCTTGGCGATCGATCGCCAAACACCTCGCGACCGATCGCCAAGAAGTCGTGATCGATCGTCACACTGTTTATGTTCCACAAATTTCCAGCTGCTCGTCGGGATCGATCGGCACTCCTCGGCGATCGATCGCGACCTGCGATTTTCCGAAAAACTCGAGCTTCCATGGTGTTTTTGACACCCAAACTCAAAACCAACACCCCCAACTTCCTCAACACTTCCATTACACCATTTGTAACCAATAAAAACACTAAAAACTCAACTTTGAATTTTTATCAAAAATCTCCAAATTCTAAAACCAACTCAAAACTCAACCAAACTCTACAATACCACTACCAAATCGAAGACAATGATGAGGGGAAGATGAATACCTGATTATCTTCGAGAAATCCGGCTCCCGAGCCAAGCTACCAATGATTTTTCCTCCAAGGGAAAAAGAGGGGAAATGGGGGAAGGGTTAGGCGTAGAGAGAGGGGAGAGAGGGAAGGGTTCCGTGCCAAATGACGGAATACCGATTCTACTTGGTATATATAGTAGCAAAACTCAAAAATACCAATCCTTCCACAAATACATTATGACTCATTAAAAATCATCTGTTTTCAATAATTACCTCCCAATCTCTATTTCCATTACCAGCCCCAGTACAAAGTACTCCGGACCCCAAAACCCACCAAAGACCAAATTCCAAGGTTATCACCACGACGAGAATACAATCTCATCCCTTGGATCCAATAACTCCAAATACCGGATTTAAAATCCCCGGGAGTCCCAAAACCGCATTTAATTCATAATTGCCACAATTAAAATCCTTAAAGAATCATTACCACATCGGGATTAACACCATTAATCCTCGGGCATCACAATTATCCCCCACTAATAAAATTTCGTCCCCGAAATTTGCACGGCATACTCTACGTATTGCCAAGATTACAAAATCCAAACGGATTCACGTCGTCGAATCATGAACATGTCATGAACGACACACTAAACGCGAGGACACCGGCCTCGCACCAAAACCTAGAATGGAGTAACCTCCCAAACCGACACAAATCCACGAAAGACATCAGCATTCCCCGATGCTAACCATCCCAAGAGCAGTCAGCCAAACATAACTGCAAACCAAACGAATCATTCGCGATTCCAAAATAGATTTCGCCTCGATGGTATCTCTACGATTTAGTCTACGATGTTAACCGTACATCGTTACCAAGGAAACCACCAGTACACTACAGTGTACTTATACCAAATTCGGTTCCCGTTCTCCAATTCCAACTCCATCAAAGGAGCAGTTGCACCACCTTGCAACACGGATTGGGCATCTCATTGCTACCGATCAACACAAAACACATCTCTAAAGATGTCTACATCCATAAGTTCCAAGAAATCACATCTTGGTCCAACACATCGTCGAGACTCTACAAGGTCTCAAATTCCCGAAAGGACATGCAAGAACAATCAATTGCATTCCCGCCACACGTGTCAAGCGCGACACCTAACAAATCCACAACATGGTCATCCCTCGCTTACCCTAGGATTCAATGATCCTAACACAGGGATGTTATCAAATTACCCAGAATGAATTACCATGGCCTAAAATACGACAATCCCTCCTCAGGGGAAGTCAACCAACCTTCACGATCATTCCACAGAATATATCGTGCATCGAGATTACCAATCTCAAAGTGCCACAATCTCACACTGGAAATTCATTCATCCAAGCATACTAACCCGATGCTCGACGAGGGCTAAAAATAAATGTTGGCATTCGTATACACCCTGGTATACATGCCTAAGTACCAACACAACATGCATACCCAATGCAATAGACTCAGGTATTACCAATCATACCCAAAGCCCCAAACAACTGTCAATCCCCAGCTATTCTCACATCACGGAAAATGATGATTGACAAACCAAAGGTCAAATGTGTGATTCCAACATCAACACCGCACCAACCGACTCATCGAGTATACAAAGATACCCAAATGGTAGGTATATCAATACCGCCTTCCTCTCAAGGAAAACGTCATGCGCCATGACCTTCTAACCTCGAACCACCGTTCGGAAACTGGATATATTTATACCAAAATATATCCCAGAACCAACAAAATACATGACTGGTTCAGAATAGTGCATCCCTGTAATTATTACCAATACGGAACCCGTATACTCAACGTATACTCATTCTAACAATGCTCTGTACTAATACCATAGTGCTACACAATCCCGAGCATTTCTCCGGAGACGTCTCCTCGAATGTCTCACCGAAAGGTAAGAAATCCATTACTCGGTCCAACACCAGTAATGTTTACCATGGCTGATTTACAATCAACCCACGACCGATACCAGCTGTCTCCATGACAGTACAATCCAAATCTCTCCAAGAGATAAAATCAATATAGTAGTGATACCCCACTAACTATATCCCACAATTCCGATTGTGTCCCCCAATGCATGCCATATGAAAGATGCTCAACTCGAGCCAAAAATGACTTGCCGACGCTCACGTTGGTACTCCAACAGAAATGAGCTATCCCAGTACAAGTCCCTTAATATTGACGCATAAACATCCCTGTGAGGTATTCCATGCCTCAAACCTCATGCGACATAGTGACTACTAGAGTCCACTATTACCCTCATCGTATCATCATACGATTCACCAAACTCGGTTCCAGCGAGCAGTATAATGGCTACAACAAGCACACTATATCACTGCAACAATACCTGGCTAGCAGTTCGCTGCCCCCATAGGCTTATACCAAACTTACCAACATGACATACGTTCCATCCCGGTATGCCATACCGTACAAAGCATTAGAGTAGTGGGTCATCACCCAATATTTCTCTAAAACACCAAAGCACAATGGACATCCCGGTGTCCTTGCTCAACCACGATGCAATCATAATCCATTAGGACTTATTCCACACCCTCAGGGTGGGTGTGACCAAGTCTACCACACATCACAACAACAAGCGAGTAGTTTCCTCAATGACTACTCTTACCACCAATCACTTGGCTTAGCCATCCCAGCGAGTATACCCAAAGGTATCACTACTCGACAAATATTACCTCTATTGCATGTTGCGGTACACTCACCGGTACAATGCATCCAATCCATCGAGCAAGCCTGCTCGGCATAATAGTCTCGTCAACTGGTGACGCAGACACTACCTTGTGCCCATCAACAGCACTCAAACCATATGACTAAATACATACACCTAGACGTATTATTCATCATCATGACGCTACACGTCTACATAGAATATCCACTATGTCACCGTCATCCTGTGACGGTATATGCCAACATATGACAGCCAAAATAACATCGTCAACTCGTGACGGTACATGTTAACATATGACATCCAAAATCCCATCGTCAAACACTTGGCGGTATATGTATAACAGCGCATGACATCGACAATAATACTAATAAAACAGTAATATACAATACTCATCGCTAACAAGATAGCGGCTTACCTGTATCCATCGCCAAACAGTGGCACGTAAGCAGCATCCATTGCTCGTAGGCGGCGTAATCCGGTGCTACGTACATAGCGGTATAACCCATCGCTATAGAATCAGCGGCATGATCCATCGCCATAGAGTCAGCGGCATAAAGCATCGCTATAAATATTCGGCGGTATAAACCATCGCCGTAGATTTAGCGGAATGATCCGTCGCTATATAATACCCGGCGGCATGAACCATTGCCAATAGATGTAGCGGAATGAACCATCGCTATGAATACTCGGTGGCATAAACCATCGCCAATAGAATAGCGGAATGAACCATCGTTATGAATATCCGGTGGCATAAACCATCGCCAATAGAATAGCGAAATGAACCATCGCTATGAATACCCGGCGGCATAACCCATCACCATAGAATAGCGGAATGAACCATCGCTATGAATACCCGACGGCATGAACCATCGCCAATAGAATAGCGGAATAAACCATCGCTATAAACCCTATAAGACCCCGTTATCTAAACAAGATACTAAGGTGCAAATAAGAGAACTAATCATATTTAATCAGAGTATTAGGCCGTGTTAATAATCCTGAGCTAAAGAGATTACAGTACCAAAGTTCAAAAAGGAATTATACATATTCCTAACAAAAGGGTACTACACTTTAGATTTACTCTACAGTTTGTAGAAACTAAACAAAAAGGAGTTTCTACTCTTCTAATCCTGTAGCACTCCTACGGCTCAGCGTATCAACCCGACCCTGGTTCTCATCGTCAAAAGCACCTACAAAGACAACCCCCGACACATGAGCATATCATAGTTCATATCAATCATAATATGAATGTAAAGCATAAATGCATAAATCATAGGCATAAGATACTTCCTGAATTTCCAATGCATTTAAAACGCCCATTTTGGTTGTCCCTGTACCATAACTCATAATCAAATCAATAGATGATATTATGGCTTCTTTAAATAAATGTCATGACATATCTTTACTTCTTAAATCTTTACTTCAATCCTTAGTCAGTTTATCATCAGTGTATTTTAATGCCCCTCGCTTCATAACTTCATAATAAGCGGAATCCCCTCCCTCGCTTCTTCATACAAGCGGTATTTTTATCCTCGCTTCGTATGGTGAACCTCACCTCCATGTGCAAGCGAGCCTCCCCCCTCCCGCTCCACATTTTTAGCGGTATAAGCGGTAAGCATTAAAATCATCACAGTGATAACCCTGACTCGTGGAATATACATCATTTATTCCACAATGTACTCATGCAACAACAATGCATTACAACATGTATCATACTCATAATGCACAACTTTGCATATATCATATTTCAAATAATGAATATATAATACATATTACCGTTGGGATGCCCGTACGTCGTTTACGTACCTTTCCAAAATATGGTGTGTTGCAGGACTCTATCCCCTGCGTTGTGTAGCTATTTGTGAAGGCTCTACACCAGTGTACAACACAATATTAGATGCCAATTTATAGTCCAAAATCAAAAATTCCAACAAAAATATCATTTTCCATTATTCTGTATCTGGCGATCGATCGCTACTTCTAGGCGATAGATCGCTAGACTTCACTGGCTCGAGGCGATCGATCGCGCCATTCATGGCGATCGATTGCCTGGCTTTGATTTTGGCTACTGGCCTTCGGCGATCGATCGCCACGTTTGTAGCGATCGATCGCCACATGATCTGTGCGCGATATTTTTCAGATTTCCGAACACTCATTTTCATACCAACAATTATAGCACATAAGATACACCACATGCTTGAACAAACATGCTAAGAGCTACAATATACTACCATGAGTGTATTCAAAACAACGTTCTACCCAAACTTAAACTCACATGCTTGAAAATCATCCATTTACATCAGTACTCACCCATGTTCTTCTGAAACAGGGTACCATAATCCTTTTCCCAGATTTTCGAACACATACTTTCAAATCAACAAATCTACCACATAACACATATAACATGCTCAAGTAAACATGCTAGGAACTTCATAAAAACACCATAAATGAACTTGAATCGAAGGTTTAACAAAACCTAAGCTAGCATGCCATTTTTAACACCAATGAAAACTTGAACTTAAACAACTTTAAACCAAAACAAGACATGGCTTCTCACCCTCTTTTGCTCCGATTTTTGGAAGGTTTCCTCACCAAGAATTTGAAATCTCCACCTTCTACTAGTTCACCTGATGTTGGATGATATTTTGGGTGGAAAGGGGAATGAATTCTGAGATGTAAAGTGGATGAGAAGAGTGGGGAAAGAAGCATGGGTCATCAGCCACTTGCAGCATGGGTTGGGGGGGGGGGGGAGGTGGTTGGGTGTTGGGTGGTGTGATGTGTTATGTTTTGGTCCCGGTATTTAGCACGATGTATTAAATATCCTCACATGATATTTTATAGTATTTACTCAATAAAATATTTCAATTCCAATTAAACATGCTTCACCAAAACAAATAACACCCATCCCAAATAATCATGCCACAACCGAAAATCCCAACATATAACACATGTACCCTGAAATGCAATTCCCCAGTATTATTAATTCAACCCTATGAATTAATACCAAAATCTTCACAACATAATTAATGTTTAAAAAAATCACATAAACATTTCGGGGATATCACAATACTCCCCTACTTATAAGATTTCGTCCTCGAAATCAGCATGCACTTACCCAATACAAAACAAAACATAAATCACATACCAGAAAACAGTTCCGGGTAGTGCTGCACCATGTGTCGCTCCGTCTCCCACGTGGCCTCCTCGACACCCCTACGATCCCACTGAACTTTGACCATAGGAATAACTTTGTTTCGTAGTCTGCGATCTGCCCGATCCAGAATCCTGACAGGCCGCTCCACATAGGAAACATCGGACTCTATCTGAACCTCAGCATGTTGCAACACATGAGAAGGATCTGGCTCGTACTTTCGCAACATAGACACATGAAACACATCGTGTATGCCGGACAGAGAGGGCGGTAAAACCAATCGGTATGCCAGAGTACCAACACGCTGTAAAATCTCATACAGCCCAACATATCTCGGGGATAACTTCCCCCGCATCCCAAATCGTACTACACCTCTGAAAGGTGAGATCTTCAAAAAGACTTTGTCGCCCAACTGAAACTCTAACGGCCGACATCGTTGATTAGCATACGCTGCCTGTCTGTCCTGGGCTGCTTTCATTTTCCTTCTGATTACCTTTACCTTTTCTTCCATCTCTTGGACCAACTCTGGTCCTCCGACCGATTTACGGTCCACGTCGTCCCAATATAAAGGCGACCTACAACGCCTACCATAGAGAGCCTCAAAAGAAGCCATCTGTATGCTTGCTTGGTAGCTGTTGTTATACGAAAACTCCACTAAGGCTACTGAGTCCTGCCAAGAAGTATCGAACTCCAACACACAAGCCCGTAACATATCTTCGAGCGTCTGTATGGTACGCTCGGTCTGTCCGTCCGTTTGGGGATGATATGCTATGCTCAACCTCAATTCTGTACCCAGGGCTGACTGAAGACCTTCCCAAAAGTGAGATGTAAACTACGGACCTCGATTAGACACAATCGAAACAGGGATCCCATGCAGTCTCACCACATCTCTGACATATAACTGAGCCATCTTCAAGTACGTGAAGGTCATACAGTATGGAATGAAGTGAGCCACTTTAGTCAGTCTGTCCACGACTACCCAGATAGCATAAAAACCCAAAACAGTCCTCGGTAAGTGGGTCACAAAGTCCATGGATACGTGCTCCCACTTCCATTTTGGTATCTCCAAACTTCTAAGCTCACCACCAGGCCTCTGACTCTCAGCCTTCACTTGCTGACAAATCAGACATCTCTTGACGAATGTGGTGACATCTTGTTTCATTCGTCTCCACCAAAACTTGCTACATAAGTCCTTATACATTTTCTTTCCGCCCGGGTGGATACTCATCCTGCTGCAATGAGCTCGCTGTAGTATTCCTTGACGCAACTCAGGCGTATTCGGAACCAACAATCGATCACCTAACCTCAAGGAACCATCCTCAGCCGTCCTGAACTTCGACGAGTGACCCAGACGAACCACTGACAACCATCTCTGAACTTCCTCGTCAGTCTCCTGAGCCTTCCTGATGTGATCATAAATGACGGGCTCATCTAATAAGGTCAATACCTGCACCGGTGAAGTAGACACATCATAATCAAATCCTAACTGGCAATAGGAGCCCATCATAGCTGATAGACACATGGCATCCTTTGTCGTACTCTTCACCTTCCGACTCAAAGCGTCGGCTGTCAGATTTGCTCTTCCCGGATGGTATTCGATTTCATAGTCATAATCCTTCAGCAGGTCCATCCATCTCCTCTGTCTCATATTCAGCTCAGCCTGCGTAAACAAGAACTTCAGGCTCTTGTGATCAGTTAAGATAGTGAATGAGGTACCGTATAAGTAGTGTAGCCATATCTTCAAGGCAAACACTATAGCTGCTAGCTCCAAATCATGGACTGGATACCTCGTCTCGTGTGGCTTCAATTGTCCGAAGCGTAAGCCACAACGTGCTTATCCTGCATCAGCACACATCCTAGACCCTGAAGCGATGCGTCAGTATAGAGAACGAACCCCTTGTTCTCCCTGGGAATCACCAATACTGGCGCTGAAGTCAATCTATGCTTCAACTCTTGGAAGCTCTGTTCACAAGCTTCTGACCAACAGAATGGGACTCCCTTCTAAGTTAGTTGCGTTAATGGCTTGGCAATCTTTGAAAACCCTTCGACAAAGCGTCGATAATACCCAGCCAAACCAAGGAAACTTCGGATCTCAGTGACTGAAGTTGGCGCAGGCCAATCCATAACTGCCTCTATCTTCCTGGGATCTACTGATATCCCCTCTCGAGAGATAATATGACCCAAGAACGCTACACTACTCAGCCAGAACTCACACTTGCTGAGCTTGGCGTACAACTGATGATCTCTGAGGATCTGAAGTACCGTCCTCAAATGATTGGCATGCTCCTCCTTACTTCTTGAATAAACTATAATGTCGTCAATGAACACGATCACAAACAGATCAAGATACCTCTGAAATATTATGTTCATCAAGCTCATAAATACTGCAGGGGCATTCGTCACCCCGAATGGCATCACCAAGAACTCGTAGTGCCCGTACCGAGTTCGAAAGGCTGTCTTCTGTATGTTATCAGCTCTAACTCGAATCTTGTGATAGCCTGACCTCAAGTCAATCTTCGAGTAAAGCTCTGTGCCCTGAAGCTGATCAAATAAGTCATCAATCCTCGGAAGGGGGTACTTGTTCTTAATCGTCACTTTATTCAATTGACGGTAATCGATGCACAGGCGCATCGAACCATCCTTTTTCTTTACGAACAAGACTGGTGCACCCCATGGTGATACACTAGGGCGAATGTATCCTTTGTCGAGGAGCTCCTGCAACTGCACTTTCAGCTCCCTCAGCTCTGCCGGTGCCATCCTATAAGGGGCACGGGAAACAGCAGATGTCCCTGGCAGTAATTCAATCTCAAAATCCACATCTCTGATCGGTGGAAATCCTGGAATCTCATCCGGAAACAATCGGTGAATTCCGCAACTACTGATATATCCTCGATCCTCAACTCTTCCTTTTCCTCTGATACATCCACAGCATAAATAAGATAGCATGAGTGGCCGCGTTCTAACAACCGCGACATCTTAACTGCCGAAATTAATGGAATCTTGGGACGAGAGCTGTCCCCATAGAAGGTCCACTGAAACCCCTGATAAGATAGAAAGCGCACCATCCTCTGTCGGCAATCAACCACGGCCTGGTATCTCCTCAACACATCAATGCCGACAATGCAGTCAAAATCTGTCATATCCAACAAAATCAGATCGGCCCTCAGATCATTGCCCTCAAAATAAATGAGGCATTCAGATAACAGTCGATCCGCAATTACATGCTTCCCCGTGGGTGTCGAGACCATAAGAGGCGTGGGCTACGGAGACGAACACAAGTGGTGCATCTCCACAAAAGCAGAAGATACAAATGAATGAGAAGCACCTGTATCTACTAAAATAAATGCAGGGTACGTAAGTAAGTGGCACGTACCAGCAATCACCTCCTCCAGAGCCGCCTCTGCCTGCTCACGCGTCAATGCATATACTTGACCCTGCGGCACTCCTGCCGCCTGACCCCCCTGTGGTCGAGGTGCAAACTGCTGTCTCGGTGGTGCCGTCCTAGCGTCAAATCTTGGCCTATTCGGCCCAGAGTCTGCCTGACCTACCCGATTGGGGCAAGCCCGAGCCAGGTGGCCCACCCTGCCACAAACATAACATCCTCGGCAGTCACGTGTCAGATGAAATCCTCCACAGTTGTCACTCTTAGTCCCTCCTGATCTATTTCCCTGTACTGGTCCTCGATTACTTTGCTTCTGATTCTGGAATTTCTTCCCGCCAAATCTATAGGATGAAGAAGCCCCACGAGGCTTAAACTGGTCTCCTCGTGGCCTCAGGCTGTCAACAGCTGGTCTCTGTGGTGGTACAAAAGAGGGTACAACTTCCTTGTATACACTAACCCCAATTTCTGCAAGTTCTGCCCTAGTCAGGGCATCATCAAATGAGCTGGGGTTGTTGGAGACAACCCGATCAAATAACTCTGGCCTCAGCCCCTTCAGAAAATGCCTCATCTTGGCATGATCATTTACAGCAATGTGAGGCACATACCTCAACAGTGAGGAGTACTGCATGGCATAATCTGATACAGTCATGCTGCCTTGCTTTAGATTTGTGAACTCATCTTCCTTTATTTGTCTGGCAGCGGCGGAGAAATACCGGTTAAGGAACCGGGTCCTGAACACAAGTCCAATCCACTGTCATACCCTGAGCCCTCAGCTCCATAACTGTTGTCTTCCACCACATGGAAGACTTCTTAGCCAACTGGAATTCTGCCAACCTTAGCCAGACAGATCGTGCACATGGTGCCGATACAAATATCTGCTCTAATCTCTCTAGCCATTCCTCGGCTGCTTCCCCAGTTTCAGTCCCTTCAAATAGCGGTGGATGATAGCTCAAGAACTGGGTTAGACTTATCTCCCCTGGTAGCAGTATCTGTGCACTAGGCTCCACGCCTATAGCAGGTGGCGGTAGATGATTTGACTGAGCAATACTAGCATTAATACTGCCTACATCTCCCACCCCTTCATTGAGGTTCTCCAGATTAATAGCCTCCATTCTGAAATACAGGGGTTAACAACAATACCAAAAGTAGTTCATAACATAAGCCGTTAGATAACAAGAGTAATCATATTCAAAAGCATGTTAGTATAACAACGTATACAAAAATATGTACCACATGCATAAACATGCCCACCAATGAATACCTAGCCAACTTGTTTCTAAAGGCTACCCTTTACTCGTTCCCTGGTTATCTAACCACTGCTCTGATACCATTAAATGTAAGACCCCGTTATCTAAACAAGATACTAAGGTGCAAATAAGAGAACTAATCATATTTAATCAGAGTATTAGGCCGTGTTGATAATCCTGAGCTAAAGAGATTACAGTACCAAAGTTCAAAAAGGAATTATACATATTCCTAACAAAAGGGTACTACACTTTAGATTTACTCTACACTTTTTAGAAACTAAACAAAAAGGAGTTTCTACTCTTCTAATCCTGTAGCACTCCTACGGCTCAGCGTATCAACCCCGACCCTGGTTCTCATCGTCAAAAGCACCTACAAAGACAACCCCCGACACATGAGCATATCATAGTTCATATCAATCATAATATGAATGTAAAACATAAATGCATAAATCATAGGCATAAGATACTTCCTGAATTTCCAATGCATTTAAAACGCCCATTTTGGTTGTCCCTGTACCATAACTCATAATCAAATCAATAGATGATATTATGGCTTCTTTAAATAAATGTCATGACATATCTTTACTTCTTAAATCTTTACTTCAATCCTTAGTCAGTTTATCATCAGTGTATTTTAATGCCTCTCGCTTCATAACTTCATAATAAGCGGAATCCCCTCCCTCGCTTCTTCATACAAGCGGTATTTTTATCCTCGCTTCGTATGGTAAACCTCGCCTCCATGTGCAAGCGAGCCTCCCCCCTCCCGCTCCACATTTTTTGCGGTATAAGCGGTAAGCATTAAAATCATCACAGTGATAACCCTGACTCGTGGAATACACATCATTTATTCCACAACGTACTCATGCAACAACAATGCATAACAACATGTATCATACTCATAATGCACACCTTTGCATCTATCATATGTCAAATAATGAATATATAATACAATTTACCGTTGGGATGCCCGTACGTCGCTTACGTACCTTTCCAAAATATGGTGTGTTGCAGGACTCTATCCCCTGCGTTGTGTAGCTATTTGTGAAGGCTCTACACCAGTGTACAACACAATATTAGATGCCAATTTATAGTCCAAAATCAAAAATTCTAACAAAAATATCATTTTCCATTATTCTGTATCTGGCGATCGATCGCTACTTCTAGGCGATCGATCGCTAGACTTCACTGGCTCGAGGCGATCGATCGCGCCATTCATGGCGATCGATCGTGCCATTCATGGCGATCGATCGCCTGCCTTTGATTTTGGCTACTGGCCTTCGGCGATCGATCGCCGCGTTTGTAGCGATCGATCGCCACATGATCTGTGCGCGATATTTTCCAGATTTCCGAACACTCATTTTCATACCAACAATTATAGCACATAAGATACACCACATGCTTGAACAAACATGCTAAGAGCTACAATATACTACCATGAGTGTATTCAAAACAACGTTCTACCCAAACTTAAACTCACATGCTTGAAAATCATCCATTTACATCAGTACTCACCCATGTTCTTCTGAAACAGGGTACCATAATCCTTTTCCCAGATTTTCGAACACATACTTTCAAATCAACAATCTACCACATAACACATATAACATGCTCAAGTAAACATGCTAGGAACTTCATAAAAACACCATAAATGAACTTGAATCGAAGGTTTAACAAAACCTAAGCTAGCATGCCATTTTTAACACCAATGAAAACTTGAACTTAAACAACTTTAAACCAAAACAAGACATGGCTTCTCACCCTCTTTTGCTCCGATTTTTGGAAGGTTTCCTCACCAAGAATTTGAAATCTCCACCTTCCTACTAGTTCACCTGATGTTGGACGCTATTTTGGGTGGAAAGGGGAATGAATTCTGAGATGTAAAGTGGATGGGAAGAGTGGGGAAAGAAGCATGGGTCATCAGCCACTTGCAGCATGGGTTGGGGGGGTGGTTGGGTGTTGGGTGGTGTGATGTGTTATGTTTTGGTCCCGGTATTTAGCACGATGTATTAAAATATCCTCACATGATATTTTATAGTATTTACTCAATAAAATACTTCAATTTCCAATTAAACATGCTTCACCAAAACAAATAACACCCATCCCAAATAATCATGCCACAACCCAAAATCCCAACATATAACACATGCACCCTGAAATGCAATTCCCCAATATTATTAATTCAACCCTATGAATTAATACCAAAATCTTCACAACATAATTAATGTTTAAAAAATCACATAAACATTTCGGGGATATCACATACCCGTTGGCATGAACCATCGCCAATAAACTAGCGTCATGATATCCCTCGCTATACAGCGGCAAATATCCCTCTTCGCTACTTCGCTTCGACATACCAGCGGCATAATATCCCTCGCTAAAGTGGAAAATATCCTCCATCGCTATCATATGACAGTGGAAAGCTCATCGCTACGCCATATTAGCGGTATAATATCCCTCGCTTAAGAGGCAAATATTCTTTATCGCGGTGGTATGACAGCGGCGCCACTACTCCTCGTTTTATCATGACAGCGGAAATACCCCTCACTTCGACATATTAGCGGCATAATATCCCTCGCAATAGTAATATGACAGAGGAATTATCCTTCGCTTCGACATATTTGCGGCAAATATTCTTCATCGCTATAATATGACAGCGGCAAGTATTCACATCGCTACGCCATGCATGCAACCGTAATGCATAGTCTGTATCCCAATAAACATCGCCATGAGTATATTTTAATGCACCTCGCTTCAAATGTGACATGCAGAATTTTACCATCGCTTCAACATTTAGCGGCAAAGCATTAAAATCATCACTCCAATATATATATGCAACCGCAATGCATAATCCATGTCTCATATGACCCTGCAACCACCATGGTTAGCAACAACATATTCCAATTGTGAACACATATCATAAACGCACATAAGCAATATAGTTGTGCCACACAACACTAACTTCCATCATGCATAATTATGTGCTACTCATTTCCATCAACATGATCCTAGGCCCTCAACAGCCCCAAAGAGCAAACCACTGCTCTGATACCACTAATGTAAGGACCCCCATGCCCTTAACCCGTTATTAGTGTATTAATCCGTACACTTAGTGCATATAATCATACTATAATGGGGAAATAGCCATATGCAAGTATATCATCATATACTATCCAGAAAATTTCTTGCATTTGATCCACATAATATTCAAATTCCCCAACCAAGATCACTTACATAGCATGCACCCTCATAATACACTAACATGCTCTCAGTTCATTTAGCAATTCCGTATTTAATTGCATGCAAACAATAAATGAAGAGAGAAAAGCCGTAGCCCATTTATACATTCCATATACACGTAAAACCGTACTCACATGAGAGCACCCAATGAATAAACGTGTATCTAATGTATAAGATACTCTACCGAATGCGGTTATTGGTACTTCGATCCTGGAAGCACCTCCCATGCACCGCTCGATCTCAACTCTGGAGCTACGTACTCAATCAACCAGCTCTAGTACTTCAATCCTGTAAGTACCTCAAATCAACAGCCCGAGCTCAACTCCAAAGCTACCGCTGCACCTGTATTACCTGCCCCAACAGAGACAGCCCCAACACGTGGTGAGCATACCAATACCACCAATCACTATAATCATAATATTACAGTTCATAATTTACAAAATGTAAATGCCATGAATTTAAATGATACTCCCTGGATGGTATCATCCACATCCGGGATCCCCTGTATTGTCCCTGTTCTCAAAATAACCAAACCATTAAATTCTCAAAAGCCAGTTGATCATCTCATTGATCAACTAAACCATTCATACTATACCAGTTCCATAATCAAATATGATTAAATCACCAAATAGAGTATCACAGATATCACATGTATCTAGCCAATGATTCCATATTTCCATTTCATAGCTCGCTCCACAATAGCGGCAATTTAACCCCATGCACGCTCAACAATAGCGGCGTTATAACCGATGGTCCCTCAACGGCGACCACATCCAATCATTGCTCGCTCAAAAGCGGCACCATATGACTCCCAATGTATGTCCATTTATCACGTTTACCATGTACCATGTATTTCCCTATCCATTTATTGCAAGTGTCGTATACCATACATTTCAACATCCATTTGTCGCAAATACCCTATACCATGCATTTCAATATCCATTTATTGCAGATAGCACATACCATGCATTTCAATATCCGTTTATTGCAAATACCACATACCATGCTTTTCAATATCCGTTTATTGCAAATATCACGTACCATGCAATTCAATACCCGTTTATTGCAAATATCACATACCATGCAATTCACAGTTGCAACATTATAATAGGTTATGCTCGTACATCATACGTACCTTATAATTCGGTAGTTCGAGTCCAACCATGCCCGAATCCCATGACCCGATGAATTATGTGATAACATGCAAACAACTCTCAATTAAACATAGGCATGCAATCACGTGCCCAAGCACGTTCACAACTTCCAAACCTATCGTCCATCTGATGCGTGTAAAACGTACCGCAAGTGTACGGTGTCAAGTTTTAGTATAGAATTTTAAAATACGGATGTCGAACCCACAGGGATTGAAATTAAGTTATACCAAGTACTATAATTAGAATAGTCTCAACTTTATTTAGATAATCGATAGCATAATTATTAAATTAATTTACTAAAATAAAATAATAAATGGACAAGATGAAAATTTAAGTGGAGAAAATCAATGAGAACGGATTCTAGAGGTTCGACTTCACTCAACTATCCACTATGTCGTGTTTTCCTAGTTTACCAGCCGAGAATTCTTATTTATTTTCTACTCCATCTCCCGAGTGTTAAGCAGAAGTAATCATCTAACATCAATCTTGATATCCCTATCTAAGATCAATTATCAAACAATTGTAAATGCGCAGTAATTCCTTTAACGACTTCTATGGAGTTATAGGCCTCTCGAACAATATAACTACCACGATATGAATTCCTTCTTTCCTATTCACAACCCCCTCTCCCGAGTGATAGATCACAAATATAACATCATTCAATCCATGGCCAGTAGATTAAAAGCATTAAGAGCAGGAAAACATAAATAAACCATATGGAAAATATATTCAATCAATAATCAACGACACAGTTTCAAGTCAAGATTCGTCTAACCCTAGAATAATAAATTAGTTCATGAATACATTAAATAAACACATAGACATGTCTTTAATCATCATAAACATAAAGGAAGAGATAATCAAATGAATTGGATGATGGCTCTCCGTCTCCGGTCGTCGCCGTCGTCTTCTCCATCGTCAAAATCTATGCCCTTCGGTGTAAGCGCACCGCCTCGATTGATCTCCTCCTCTCCTTTTTAGCTCTCGGTCGTCTGCCTTTCCTTCACTTACGTGAATTCTGTCCGTTCGTCCACTGCTCTCTACGTCTTTTGTTTCTATTTCTTATTTATCTTCGTCCGTGTAAATCCAGGTTACGTCTTTTTATTCCTTTTTCCTAATTTGTTACCTCATTTTTTGGTTCGATCTTGTAACAATGAATGAATATGCGAAAATAAATGAACAACAAGATTTTTTACGTGGAAACCCCGAAGGGAAAAACCACGGGACCTAGTCCAGTTTCAATTCCACTATCAACCTTAAGAATTTACAATAGCTGTTCTTGTTAGCCTCCCGGAAAGAAAAATGCCAAAACCGAAAAGAAATGGGGAGAGGAGGCTCCCCCGAGGCCATCCCCCCTTTTCCCTTTTTAACCTAATATTACATCTTAATGGGCTCTCACAATGGGCTTTTTAATTGAGGTTAATGGGTAAGGATAATAGCAAATGGGCAATGGTAATGGGCCAAGGTAGGATGACCTGGTATCTTGTCAGATCGGGTCGGGCCCATAGAATCCGGGTCCAAACCGCACCGGGACGATTATCGGGGTATCATTATCGGCGATCGATCGCCCATTTCTGGCGATCGATCTCGAGCCGTCAGTGCGCTCCAGTAGCAGTTGGCGAACGATCGCCACTTTTGGGCTATCGATCGGTGAAGCGATTCTACCGCAAGTGCACGGTTGTCTAGTTTTAGTATAGTGAAATTTAAGTAAGGGTTGTCGAATCCACATGGACTAATGTATAAGTACCAAATAAGATTAATAAAATTATATTTAGCCTACGATTAAAGATGGAATAATTAACTAATGCAAACTTAAACTAAGGAACAAAAATTAAACAAGAAACAATAAAATGAATGGTTCCGGATATGCAAAGGTAATTCGCTCGAGAAATTTATCAAGCTCTTCGTTCAACTGTGTTATCTTTAATGATTCATCTGAATAAGCAAATTATCAATCAATTGATTCTAAAGGTGAGAGGTTTTCGCTGTTATTCAATACACTCTCTCGAGCTGTAAAGAAACTAATATCAAACTAGAACAAGTCACTCTCGTGCACCTATTTACTAATTCAATATTGCATAAATCGTCAAAACCTCGTTACTCTAAATCTCTCGATTCAAAGTTCTCACGTATGTGATTTATCTCTCAATCTCAATCTTAAACATACTTCATGAATTAATAGAGCGTGCTATAACGTTATCTCTCGATCTTGGTTATAACTCTCAGAGTCAATCAAAGATAGCTAGGCTTTGATCGTAACAAGCAATTAATTCATGAACAATAGGAATCAATACACTCAAACACAATTGAATCAATAAATCAAACACAATGATACTAAATCTCAATAAAATAAACTAGATTTAATTCAAATCAAATACATAAGAAGTTTAATCGTCTCTTGACCTCAAAAACATCAAATGAAAATTGAAAATCAAAGCAATCAAAGTTTAGAAATACGATAAACAGCGGATGAATCCGTGCGTTGCACCGTGATTTCTTCTCTTGCTCCTCCTTGCACTTCGGAATCGGTTGGCTCAAGCTCGGACGAAAACTTGGAGAAGATGGCTCTCCTTGGCGGCGGCTAGGGTTCTCTTTTTGTGGAGAAATTTCGTCTGATCTGAGATATCTTTGGAATGGAAGAGATCCTCCTTTTTATCCCTCGAAAAATCTTTCAAATATGGAAGATAAGATTTTCGAAAATTCGCGTCTCGATCGATCGAAAATATTTCTCGATCGATCGGTGCACTGTTCACTTCAGCCTTTTCAACTCACTGCCTCGCTCGATCGATCGAAGTATATTTCCGATCGATCGACAATTCTCAAAATTTGTTGCTGAAGTCTCTGCCTCGATCGATCGATCGAGACAAAATCTCGATCGATCGGTGCTTTGAATAATTTGATGCTCAACACTCTGCCTGGCTCGATCGATCGAGAATTAATCTCGATCGATCGAGACTTCGAAAAATCCAACTTCTTCATTTGATCTCTTTTTCGCCTCGATTTCGCCCGTTTTCTTCATTTTAGCTCATTTCTTCCACTTCCGACCTATTTTCCTGAAACAAACAAATAAACACCAAAAAGCATAATATCATCCAGGAAAAAGTACGAAAAATGGGAAGAAATTACAGCTAAAAACACTTAAAATCTAAGCCTATCAACTCCCCCAAACTTAGACTTGATCGTCCTCAAGCAAGCAATAAGCTCAAAAAGAAGAGTTAAACTTAATACTATGCATGAATCATCTTTACAACACACGTAAAAACTCAGAAATCCTACTTACACATTGATAAGTGTCATTCAAAATTCAACAAGAAGCAATTTCTCCTAAGTTAAACAATACATCGCAACATTGGAACGTGCGTGTGTGCTATTGTCAAACATGAATAATGTACATATCTTTAAGATCAAAATGTGCCATAAAAACTCAAAGTCAAGATTACTTTGGATTACTCTACAAATCTACTATCCAGCACTTCTCCACTAATGTAATTATTCCCTAGACTTGGATCAGAAGGTCTTTAAATCTTATAGCGTTAGGCCTTTTGGTGTCGGTTCCAAAGAAAAGGTAGGATGAATGCAAAGAAGAGAGTATAATAAAATCAGTTCAACAATTTTTTTTCGCACACTATTGAGCTTCTCTTCAACTTTTTCTAGCCTTGGCCACTTTGGGTCTTATTTGAATTTTTCTTTTCAAGGCTTTTCTCTACATCTTTTCTTTTTGCTCATTCTTTTGTTCATTTTATTTTTAACAATGAACTCATTTACATATAACAATTCCGTGCAAAGAATGAGATTCATTATACTCCCTTAGGGATGGATAAAAATTTCTTTTAGGCTCAGTCCAAGGTAGGTATAATGAGTTTGCCAAGAATGTCGAATGGGGGTCTAATCATAGGCAATGCATATACCATTCTTTTTCAATAAGGCTCAAGAGGGGACACTAAGGAATGATGAATAAAAGGTAGGCTTGAAAGGCACAAACGGTCCAAAGATTGCCTTAATCATCTCCAAGTTAAGTTCCTAATTATAAAATTTCGCCTCAAAGTGCTTTCAAATAAATTGTAGAGTTATCTAAGATGCTCAAAACTCATCATAGTTAACACAAATTTTCACTTTAATCAATACATACTTCACTCAATCATGACTCAATACGTGCTCAGATTATTCCTCAATTTTGACATATGCTTAACAAAGGATATATACAAACAAGTTAAACATTTTCATGACTCCTATCTAGATGAGGATTAATTTCATCATGTATTACCGTTGCAAATCTAATTCCTCATTTCTCAAGAATAACTCAATAAAATTTTTTTTTGTTGGTAATGCTCAAGGACGAATTAGTCACAAAATCGTGCAGTCGTGCAAGTAGAGAAGCAAGACAAGCATCAGAATGTGCAAAAACAAGATATATACAAATACTCAAACCCTCCCCCCCCCCCCCCAAACTTAATATGTGCATTGCCCTCAATGAACAAGAAAAAATAAATGCAATGGCAAAAACACATACCATGACGACGACCGTCACTGATCATCGTCCTCATCATGCTCCGGAGGGGGAACTGGGTAGTGATGCTCCTCGCCCTGATATGGCGGAAATGGTGGGTATTCAGAAGGTGGAGGTGCATGCGGCTGATATGGTGCAAAGTGTGGCTCTGGTGGGAACTGGAAACCTGGGAAGCCCTGGGCCATGGCAGTGTTACATGCACTCTGGTAGTGCATGAACTCCATCTGACACTGAGCTACCTGCTCATGGTCCATCTGCAATGCTCTCTGCATGCTATGAATGTCCCGCTGTATGCTGTGAATGCTCTGCTGCTCCAGGCGAACATCTTGGAGATCCCTGTGAAGAGAGTCCAATGTAACACGTGTACGTTCTGCAGTAGAGGATGATGATGCTCCGGCCTGTGTAGTGTCCGAGGGTCGTGGGGAAGCCCTTCTTCGGCCTGTAGGTGGTGGTGGACCGTCAACAATAATCGGGGTCTTTGGTGGGAGTAGCTCCTCGTCCTCTCCCCATTGCACTCCGCATCTCTTGCATAACTCCGTGATGGTAGATGGAAACGGTAGTGCGGAGGTAGGTGGGCTGCTACCGATCTCATGGATGTGATCACTAATGATCTCACCCAAATCCACATCCTGCCCTGTGAGAATGGCAAAAACCAGGGCCGCTCTGTCCTTCGTCACCTCCGAAGTGTGGGTCGAAGGCATGACCCGTGAGGCAACAAATGAGAACCATGCTTGGGCCTCTGGTGTCAAATGCTTCTTGAGAACCACCTATGGCTCTCCCTTGTCGTTCCGCTGCCAATCTACTCCCGTCATGCCAATGACTGCGAGTACCTCATCATAATTGATCAAACTCTTGCGGAAAGATTGGTACGCACAGTTGTGTATGAAGGGCATCCGGTAAACAATATTGATTGAGGCTCGATCTACCAACACATCCTTCCCTCGAACATAAACAATTGCTTGGTGCCCTGGTCGAATGATTCGAAGATTTGTATAAAATTCCCTCACCAGTGGAACCACAGCATCAATAGGTGTCTGAACAAATTGATACCACCATCGTCGTCGTGCTGTCCTAATGACCGGACGCTCAATTTTTTCCATGCTCATGCCCCTTTCACGACTAAGGGGTTTCTTATGATAAGTGGGATATAACTCAGCAACTGTGGCATTGACAAACTTCTGTTCGTCATGCTCTTGCTCAGAAGTAGTGGCCTCCGCCTGCTTTTGCTTTTGTGAAGCCTCTGCCTGCTTTGACCTCTTTCTCGGAGCCATTTTCTTGCTTGGTTATTCTCAATTACCTCGCTTAATTGCAACTAAACACCACCCCATAACTACTGCAAAGCCAACACCCTTCAACACAACAAAAGCTCTCCCAAACTTTGATTCTTCCTAACCCAATTCAACTACACAAAGTAATTGCACCAAAAGATAACAAGATGTGAAATTTGAAACCAATTACCACTTAAAAATCAGATCTTGGACGAGTTTGGCACTTGGCGTGGAATTCTCTTTTGGATGCACTTCTACCCAATTTGGCTTGTAATTCTTCAAATCTGCAATTAAAATCTCATTAGAACAATTATTACTTCAAAGATTTGAAGTCAATTGGAAGATTAGATGAAAAATTCGAAAGAGGCGACTTGGGTTTGAGTTGGAGAGGAGAGAAAATGAGTCTGAATGTGTGCAGCATGCTCTTCGGTGCCCTATTTTTTTTCAAAATTTTCTCTCGCTCGATCGATCGAAAATAATTCTCGATCGATCGAGCGAGGCAGTACTCAAATCATATTTTAAAAGCTTCGGGCGATCGATCGAGATTTATTTTCGATCGATCGCTGGCACCAGAAGATAAAAATTGCTATTTTTCTCAAAAACTTTTCTCTCGGGTTGCCTCGCCTACATCCTTATTGCTCTTGTTTTCACACCTGCAATAAAAAATTCACGAATTCATTCACGGATAAACTAGAAACACAAATAACAACAAAACAAACTAAAACAAGGAATTAAAACAAAAACTCGAGGAAGGAAAAGAAAGTTCTTAATTTATAGTCCCAAGCTGGACTGTCACCTCCTCGTCTGTTAACTTGATTGCTCCTTCGGATTCTTCACAGAATCACTTGGGAGCGTACCTTGCGTCCTTCCCGAAATCAATGTAGCCAACTGCCCTATTTGCACTTCCAAATTCTTAATTGATGCATCTTGATTTTGCATCCTCACCTCCGTCGACGAAATCAACTTGGCCATCAGTTCTTCCATACTCGGTTTTTGTGTAAACCCCGCCTGTGGTTGTGGGTTCAGCACATTCTCCTGGTTCGACCATATCAGATTTGGGTGATTCCTCCACCCCGGATTGTAGGAGTTTGAATACAGATTGTTCTGCTGCCTGTTTCCCACAAAATTCACAGCTTCAATAGATTGGTTAAATTGGTTACCTGCCTGGCACTCGATGCTCGGATGACCGCCTCCACACAAGTCACAAAAGATGGCTTGAGCTTGCATCGCTGCTGCTCCCATGCTGTCTATCTTCCGGTTCATAGCTTCCAACTGAGCCGAAAGAGCAGTAATCTCATCCACTTGATGGACTCCTATTGGTTTCAATGGCGTGTTCCTCTCTGACTGCCACTGATAGCTATTGGACGCCATTTCCTCCAATAGTTCAAATGCTTCTTCCGGTGTCTTCCGCATTATTGATCCCCCAGATGCTGCATCTATCATCGAACGGTTAGCAGAAAACAAACCATTATAGAAAGTTTGTACCTGCAGCCATATGGGTAGACCATGGTGTGGGCATCTCCTTAACAATTCTTTAAAACGATCCCACGCTTCATATAACGTCTCAGGGTCGAACTGCCCAAATGTCGTGATATCGTTCCGCATCTTTGCTGTCTTGGAAGGGGGAAAGTACTTCGATAGAAATGCTTTTGTCATCCCTTCCCATGTTGTTATTGAACCTGCAGGTAGTGAATTCAACCATGATTTAGCCTTGTCTCGTAATGAAAAAGGAAAGAGCCTTAACCTGATGGCGTCGTCAGAGACGCCATTATGTTTGAACGTGTCACAAATCTCCAAAAAGTTGGAGATGTGAGTGTTAGGATCGTCTGTGGCAGCTCCCCCAAACATAACAGAATGTTGTATCAACTGGATAATCGCAGGTTTAATCTCAAAGTTGTTTGCTTGAATCGTCGGCCTTGTAATACTGGATAAAGATCCATGAAATGCCGGCTGTTCAAAGTCCATCATTGATCTCGGATTCTGTGCTTCGTTATTGTCAGCCATTTCTCGAGCTTCTCGTAATCTTCTTAGTAAAGTTCTCTCTATCTCTGGATCAAACGGCTCGAGAATGGGTTCCTCTGTTCTAAGCATGCACTAAAACGAATGCTTCATGTACTAAATAGACAAAAGGAGACAACAACAAAAATACAAAATTATTAACAAAAGTCAACAAATGAAAATGAAAAACAAAAACAAAAACGCAATAATTAAAAATTGGCTAAATTACAATTAACTAATCTCGTATGATATTATACAGATTAGTCCCCGGCAACGGCGCCAAAAACTTGACCGCTTTATTTTTAAACAGAAAATATTTCAAAGTGTAGTGTGAAGCGATTCTACCGCAAGTGCACGGTTGTCAAGTTTTAGTATAGTGAAATTTAAGTAAGGGTTGTCGAATCCACAGGGACTAATGTATAAGTACCAAATAAGATTAATAAAATTATATTTAGCCTACGATTAAAGATGGAATAATTAACTAATGCAAATTTAAACTAAGGAACGAAAATTAAACAAGAAACAATAAAATGAATGGTTCCGGATATGCAAAGGTAATTCGCTCGAGAAATTTATCAAGTTCTTCGTTCAACTGTGTTATCTTTAATGATTCATCTGAATAAGCAAATTATCAATCAATTGATTCTAAAGGTGAGAGGTTTTCGCTGTTATTCAATACACTCTCTCGAGCTGTAAAGAAACTAATATCAAACTAAAACAAGTCACTCTCGTGCACCTATTATTAATTCAATATTGCATAAATCGTTCAAACCTCGTTACTCTAAATCTCTCGATTTCAAAGTTCTCACGTATGTGATTTTATCTCTCGATCTCAATCTTAAACATATTTCATGAATTAATAGAGCGTGCTATAACGTTATCTCTCGATCTCGGTTATAACTCTCAGAGTCAATCAAAGTTAGCTAGGCTTTGATCGTAACAAGCAATTAATTCATGAACAATAGGAATCAATATACTCAAACACAATTGAATCAATAAATCAAACACAATGATACTAAATCTCAATAAAATAAACTAGATTTAATTCAAATCAAATACATAAGAAGTTTAATCGTCTCTCGACCTCAAAAACATCAAATGAAAATTGAAAATCAAAGAAATCAAAGTTTAGAAATACGATAAACGACGGATGAATCCGTGCGTTGCACCGTGATTTCTTCTTTTGCTCCTCCTTGCACTACGGAATCGGTTGGCTCAAGCTCGGACGAAAACCGGGAGAAGATGGCTCTCCTTGGCGGCGGCTAGGGTTCTCTTTTTGTGGAGAAATTTTGTCTGATCTGAGATATCTTTGGAATGGAAGAGATCCTCCTTTTTATCCCTCGAAAAATCTTTCAAATATGGAAGATAAGATTTTCGAAAATTCGCGTCTCGATCGATCGAAAATATTTCTCGATCGATCGGTGCACTGTTCACTTCAGCCTTTTCAACTCACTGCCTCGCTCGATCGATCGAAGTATATTTCCGATCGATCGACAATTCTCAAAATTTGTTGCTGAAGTCTCTGCCTCGATCGATCGATCGAGACAAAATCTCGATCGATCGGTGCTTTGAATAATTTGATGCTCAACACTCTGCCTGGCTCGATCGATCGAGAATTAATCTCGATCGATCGAGACTTCGAAAAATCCAACTTCTTCATTTGATCTCTTTTTCGCCTCGATTTCGCCCGTTTTCTTCATTTTAGCTCATTTCTTCCACTTCCGACCTATTTTCCTGAAACAAACAAATAAACACCAAAAAACATAATATCATCCAGGAAAAAGTACGAAAAATGGGAAGAAATTACAGCTAAAAACACTTAAAATCTAAGCCTATCAGGAACCTTGCTCAGCCTCTTTCTTGTCATAGCCGTCCTATTTTCATGTGCAGGAAGAGGGTCACAAGACAAGGCGTCGAACAATGATACTTACGGTGGTGCAGCGTGCGCTGCCGCTTGCGGTGCCTGATCAATCTGCTCCTACGGTGGGCACAACCATTTTTCTTTGTGGAGCCGAGCTTAGCTAGATAGCGATAAGTTAAAGGTCGAGACCATCCAAAATGTCGAGCTCTTCTCTCTCTGGCTCTTCATCTTCAAACGAGTTGAGTCTCCTGCCAAGCACTAACTCAACTTGTTGCTAAAAATTATTCAGCACCAGCTACAGGTAACTTCTCATATGTAGATGTCCGCCAACATCTCTTGGGAAGAAAACAGCTGCCACCATATCTCTCATTCACTTCGAGCCATCCACAACAATAATCTCATAACACAATGATCTGGCCACAGCCTGCAGATCATTCCATTCTTTGTCTTGTTTTTGCCACTGCGCAGGGGGGCCAGAGATGACTAGGAAGCCTCCTGGGCGAAGTAACCGATCAACTTCAAGAAAGTATGTAGCATTGTATGTGGTGAAAGGGATCAAACACCGAGAACAGTGCATCAAATCAAAAGAGAGAAGGAAACGAGAGTCTACTAGTGCAAGAGCATTGCAACAAAAGCAGGTACTCTTCTTTCCAAAGCGAATATGCTGTAACTGTATCCTCTCTATTTTCATTCACGCCCAACCAGAAAGTCTAATCCCTCCTTGGCTAACATCCAGTGATAATGAACTATTCGCTAGAACTGTGGAAGAAAACCACCGAGATCTGCAGCCTCGCGATGGGTAATACAGCATATGCGGAAGACAAAATAGATTCAATCCAACAAAATTACTTAATCGATCCACATAACAGTGCAATCAAAAATCATAATACATAAACCAAGAATAAACTCGATGAAAAACACAAGACATGAGTAAACCAGCAATAATCAAGGCTTAACATTGCTCTTCGAAGCTAAATCCGAAAAATAAACGAATAAACCCATTAACTTAGCTGAAATGCCAAATCCAGTCAAGAATATCATAGAAATCGTGAAGGCATCATCCTTTTCCTCACCAGAGCTGGTCCAAGACGAAGGCCAGCAACTCCTGTACCAATGTAAAAAATCGCACGGCCGTAGCCGCTGCCTCCAGCTTCGACGCAACCACCAATGGGCAACCCAGCCCAGCCGCCACCTCATAGAACCCTGAACTCGCCGCCCGGAGCCAACCTTGCAAAGCCCACGACCGAGTGCCACAGAAGACACTTGCAACGAGAAACCCGTCGCCTAGAGTTGCCCAAAAGCGAAGCCTCGAACACAGCCACAACACCCACCTGCTACAGTTTCCAGAGCTGTCCCGGGAAACTCATATTTCAGAGCTATCGCCCGCACTCGAGTATATACTCGAAGCCAAATTTCTAGGCCTCGTTGTCTGCTTCTATCCTCGTCCCCTTGAATTCAGAAAAATAGAGTCTCCTAAACTGCATCCTCCGAGTTCCTCAGCCGCGTTGGACAGAGCTGCCAACTGGGTTGTGGATTTAAAACCATGGAGGAGAGAGCTCAGAGTTCCATCGTAAATTGCCCTACGTAAATTGCCCTAAAAAATCGACGTCTTAGCTCGATTTCCCAAAGACAGCGTCAATTGTTACCTCATTTTTTGGTTCGATCTTGTAACAATGAATGAATATGCGAAAATAAATGAACAACAAGATTTTTTACGTGGAAACCCCGAAGGGAAAAACCACGGGACCTAGTCCAGTTTCAATTCCACTATCAACCTTAAGAATTTACAATAGATGTTCTTGTTAGCCTCCCGGAAAGAAAAAATGCCAAAACCGAAAAGAAATGGGGAGAGGAGGCTCCCCCGAGGCCATCCCCCCTTTTCCCTTTTTAACCTAATATTACATCTTAATGGGCTCTCACAATGGGCTTTTTAATTGAGGTTAATGGGTAAGGATAATAGCAAATGGGCAATGGTAATGGGCCAAGGTAGGATGACCTGGTATCTTGTCAGATCGGGTCGGGCCCATAGAATCCGGGTCCAAACCGCACCGGGACGATTATCGGGGTATCATTATCGGCGATCGATCGCCCGTTTCTGGCGATCGATCGGTGAGGCTGGCGATCGATCGCCGAAGGATGAAAATTTTAGCATCGGGCAGATTGATCTCGTTTTCGATCGGGCCCTTGCAGCGATCGATCGCGAGATACAAAATTTGTGTTTTTGGTGTCTTTTTGTGGAATTTTGATATTGGACTATAATTGGCTTCTAATATTGATTTGTATGGTTGTGTAGAACCATCTCAGGTACCAACAACTTCAAGGAGATAAAGTTCTTCAACTTCTCCACTTTTGAGACTAAGGTACGTAGTGAGACGTACGGGCATTGGACGGTAAAATGTGTTCTTACGCTTTTGGCTATATATACATATCATGGACAAGTGTGGATTACGAAATGTGTTGATATATATATTGAGATAATGGTGATGTATTATAATTGTGGACTCAAGTGTTGTGTTTATTTATATGTGGTTGGAAATGTTTGATTGTTCCGCTAGTTGTTATATACGAGCGAGGGAGGTACTTGCCGCTGTCATATGAAGCGATGTTAATATGATATTTGTCGCTGTCATGTCGAAGCGATGTACATGCCGCTGTCATTGTCGAAGCGAGGGATATCACATGATGCCGCTATATGTCGAAGCGAGGGGTCCTAAAATTCCGTTGTTGTAACAGGACCGGAACAGCCACATTCCTAGTGATTAATGTGGAATATTGTGGTTATAACTGGAATGTGGTATTGATCATTATATTATGAACTAATGATTTTGTGCATGAGTTTATGAAACAGGAACAACAATGAAAAATGTGCTAATGTGGTAAATCAGGGAGCATACATACATATATATCTCATGCAATTATTTATGTTATTGTGCTTGGATTTTGTTGAATAGTGATGTATATGATCATGGTGAGTTGTTCCTGTAGATACACCTTTTGGACTTGGAGGGCTATGGGCCCGGTTGAGACAGTGAGCTACGAGGAGCATTAAGGAATTAGGATACAAGATTTTTGGATAGTCTCTACTCTAGGAATAGTGTAAATCTATAGTATTAACATTCATTATTGGGAATGTAATTAATTAGCTTTTGGAAATTTTATTTTTGGCCTGTAATCCTGTTAGCTCAAGGCTACAACCGAAATCATAAACTGTCTTTAATGCATGTTAGCCCTATTTATATCTTTTTACACTGTTAAGGTAGAGAGTCCTTACACAATCTCAAATCTATATGTGGATTATTTTTCAGTCCATATGGTATTTGGAGTTTTGGTCACTGTATTGGTATGAATTATGTTCAACAAATATGTAACGTTAGTGAGTTACTCAGAGAGAATCACATTCTCTTTAAGATAACTCAACATCCACTTGCACTAATATTTAGTGCTCCGCATACGTCCATATGAATCTAATTCAATGGACATTCAGCACATGCTAAAGTTATGTGGGATTTAAGTTATCATTCTTTTTATATTCTTTGAACATAATCATATTAATCGTTCATAAGTTCACCAGATTCAATAAAACATGCATTCTTAAAATACTGCAAATCATATTTACAAATTTAAAAGAATATCATTATCTATCATAATATGAATAATGTTCATGATTAAATCCAAAACAAATAAATAAATGCTCAAATCAGTTCCCAATCAGTTCAAGATTTTATATTAAATAAATATTTCATGCAGCCTTTGCAACAACTCTTGCTACAATGCTTAGCCTCAGGTAGGTTTCACCTTCCTAGGGCTCTCTACTTCTTCTCAACATCTGCAACTCTTTGCAAAGATGTTAGCACAATTGGTATCATATACCAATAAAGTAGAAACAATAGAAACATTAATTTTTATAAAATACACCATTTCCAGAACGCTTCTGGTCTAGGTATTCCTTGCAGTTTTGTGACAGTGACCAGCAGTGAAAATATAGATGTCTCTCCTTACTTAGTTGCTACTATATCCATTTTCGTCTTTTGAGGTTGGGAACCATTTCCCTTCCTCTTCTTTATCCTTGAACTCTTCCTACCATTACTAGAAGATTCGACAAGAAGAACACGTTTCTCCTTTTTGAATCAAGGACTCATGAGTTTCGAACATTTTTACTATAAGATCAAATCTACAGTCATTTAATGAGGTATTGTCACATTCATATTTTCCAATTTCTCAACAAGAGATATTGTTCTTACACCATGCTCATAGACCGAAGCCCATCTTGCATGTGAAATGAAAATAGCTCTTTGAAGTCGCAAGTCTCAGTAATCGCTTTCGTTCACCTAACAACATTTGTAGGTGTTGGAAAATATCAACAGTGTGAACAAATTTCTCAGAGAGAGCAGGCTCGCAGGTCCGATAACCAAAAATCACAATTATAATGAAACAATAAAAACCTAAACATTCACCTAAACACATTGGTCAAGGCCCGTAATCATCAATCATGCAATTACAACATGTTTTAAACATTAAACAAAACAGTTACATCATATGTAATAGTACTAATCACATCACATGTAATTAGAACACAATAATTACTTTATTCTATCGTTTCCTACTAATCGCATCATTAATTGAAAATAAAATTATCAAATTAAATACAATCATTTTATTTAATTTCTAATTAATTAATTTTCATTTAATTGGTAAAAGCTCTATTTTACCTTTTAATCATAATGATAATCGAAAATAAAATTAACAATTAAATGAAACACTTGCATTTAAAGTAAAATCACTAGTTTACCTCAAATCATAATATTAGCAAATCAATAAAATTAATAAATTAAATGAAACATTTTCATTCAATTTTCAATTAATTAAATATTCAACTAATTGTAAAATCTCCATTTTACACTTAGGTTACGTTCGGTTCGATGGATAGCAGTAGGATTGTTTACTTATCACACATCATCACTTGTTTTGCTCGAGTATCTAAAAGCCCATGAAAATGATAGGCCCATGATAAATTTGACAACCGTCCGTATGAAGCATCCATAGTGGGTGAAGGGATGTGTAATATATTATTGCACAGTAATATGGATACATAGTGAACTTTACACAAATACCCTTTAAATGCAATAATGCTATCGCCGCAGCCTCCATCACTGCTGCCGTTTTTTCTGTTCACTTCCACGACTACCACATTTCTTGGCGAATCATGAATCCCATAATTCGGTGAGATTGAATTGTTTTATTCAAATCAACAAAAGCCCACATTCCAAAACACACTTAAATGGTCAAAGTGTAAATAATCTTCTGTAGATTTACCTCTTTGGAAGATGAATCCGGGGTTTCATTCCATAGCTGAACATATCGAAGCCAGTATGATTTCTTGGAATTTTTTCATTACCACCATTCTTCTCATTTTGAACATCACCATCATCTTTTACTTTCTAGGATTCTTCTTCTTCACCATCCAAATGAAATGAAGCCCTTTTTAAGGGCCTAAACTCTTCAAAAATGGGATTGGGTGACTTCTCCGAACACTCAGATTGGTCCGAACACTCATATTGCAAACTGTTGTTTGCAGTATCAAATAGTGGCTTGATCCCGATCTAGAATAGTGGATTTGCGTCGCAAATCGGGTAGAGTTTTTTTTTCTTGGGAAATGGGGGATTATTGATGAAATTGGGGAGTAATAAGTGATAGGCGTAGAAGAAGACGTAACAAGGTCTTGGGCCATTGGGGTTATTTTAGGTATTTCTTGTATTTTATAAATTTAATCACTATACAATCACTTACACAAACAAAATATATATCATCTATAATTTTAATCATACAAACCAAACATGTTATTCATTATTATTCTAAATTATTTATCTGTATTTATCATTTACTTATCACTCTTATTATTCATCATTAACTTATCATATCCACGTACCAAGCGCACCTTTAATAAATTAAAAATCACATTTTTAATAAATTAAGTATTATGATTTATTTTTCAAAAACTTAATCCGAACAAAACATCCAAAATGACCCAAAAATTTTATGGACTATCAAAAATTAAAAGATGCAATTTCAACCAAAAAATTATCCTTATTTTTGGATTTATCAAAAAATAATTTTTTTTAAAAAAATTCCGAAAACACTGTTCATTATCCCTAACAATTCGAAATTAGGGTTAGGGTGTTAGGGTTAGAAATCCGCCTCCAGCCCGTGCGCCGCCTCCTCCTCACCCTCGTCGCTCGGTCGTCGGACATAACCGCGCACACAACGAGAATCGCAGTGCCTCGCTCGATTCCCTGGAGAAAAACAAAAGAAACTTTCGCACAACCGTGTGCCTTTGGTTTGGAATCTGCGTGGCTCTTCCTGCGTGCATGACCAACACATTGCGTTTTGATTTTAGTCCAGGCAACGCCGCCGTGAACGAGCCGCCGACGCAATCCCATAACATACAGTCTGCGTGCAGCACTTGCCGGAAGCCGCGCTAGTTGCCGAAAAAAATTTCGAAATGGCTAGCTTTTTTTGGGTCTCGATTAAAAATCTTTTTAATCCATTTTCTATATTTTCCGGAATCCATAATTTCTGAAATTCAAAAGCGATTAATATCACGTGGAAACGATCTAATAAAAATTAATTATTGATACATGAATCAAAGCACAACCTAACTCTGATACCACTGTTGGGTTTCCATACCCGACGTCAAATCCAAACCCAGCGGAAAATAAACAGTAAACAGATCTGACCAAGGGACGGATCGATCGCGCCCGATTCATACGCAGCGAAAAATAAACAATAAACAGATCTGACCAAGGGACGGATCGATAGCGCCTGATTCATATATAAAATGAATATATCAAAATAAATGCACGAAAAGAAAATTACCGATGACAGCGAAATCAATCTGATGTCGGTGGTCCTCGAGTCCAATCAACCTAACCAAATCTACAAGCCAACACCAGTGCTAGTTTGGCGTCGGCGTTTCTATGAGATATGGTATTGTGGAATGAATGGGAGTCTCTTCGTTTCTCAGAAACTATAATGACTTATTTATATGGTCATTGAGTAACTAATGGGCTTTGGGTGCATAAAGCCCAATAGGCCAACATTTGGGTTGCAGGGCACATATGCTAACATGAGATTCATCATAACAAGCGGATATCCGTAATTTTGTTGAAGACATTACTTTCTGCTTGTTTCCTTAATATGAATTCTCGTCCAACGTTATTTGAAGCTGCATTAGTGAATACCCCAAGATTGATATCAAGGAAGGATCTATGATTTCACTACTAGAAAAATCTCATAATATGACACTTCTATGTGACACTATTCAAAGAGCATCCCAACATCATTTTATTTGACACTTATTTTTGATGGGTTTTATTTGAATGGTTCTTTTTTAAATTTTATCATCCCTCGAGCCTCTTTTGCCCACTTCTTCCCCACCCACCCCAGCCCCCACCCAACTCTCCACTGACTCCTCATCTCTCTACCCTCAACAGTCCCTTTATTTTATTCTTCCCGATGCTAAAAATAAACTCCTAAAGGTGAAAGGCCGATTGTGTCTCTTCATTCAACTGATAACGCATTGTCTCTCCACCCTTCCCCAAAAAATTTGCAGTGATTCTCTCTATAGGTGAGATTTCGATTCTTCTCCAAATTTCAGTGTTCAGTTTTACAATTTGTATCTCCAATTCGTCTTTTTTGTGTGTTCAATGTACGATTCAGGGGAACTTTTGATTAGAGGTATTGTATTATGAATGCCCTGGTGATCCGAGCACGGATTGTTGTTTTGAGGATAAAAATGAAATATTTTTTGTATTCCATTGTTTCTATTGTCTGTCGAAATCAGATTTTGGACAAAATATTTGTAAGGCCCCGATGCTAATTAATCCGGGTTAACGATGATTAAGAAAATTCGGATAATTAAAAGTATAGACTTTGAATTAAGGTGTCCCGAACTTCAATGAGTCAAGCAACTAGTTGAACATATTCTTGTGCATGTGCGTAATGACATGGCACTTGGAGAACACATGCCACTAATTAATTTAACTCATGTTTAGTATATAATTTTGGACAATTAACCTTGCAAGATATTAATGTATTGACACATGGATTCCACAATACATCAAATACATTAAAAACCATCCAAAATAACATGAAAACTCAAGCCCATGCCATTCTTTTTCAGATTTGGTGTATTAGTTTTGGCTAGTATATTTCTCTCTCCAGTTCATAAAACTTTCTCTTCCTCTCTCTTCATTTTCAAAAACTTTCAGCTCTTCTCCCACTAAAATTCTCTTGAAATCTTGAGTGCATGTTACATGCAATTGAAGATTTAGAAGCTACAAGGCAAGGGTGATAGTTAGATGCAAGGATTTTCAAGTTTGAAGCATATTGGGGGAGTTCAAGCTAGGAAGGAATGATGGTGATGGTTTGGTGCTAAACCCTTCAAGCTAATGGAAGGTATAACATGATTTTTCAGTTTTATCAACATGAATTTATGTTTAAAGGGTGAATTATGGTGCAAACATATGTGAAATTAATAGTAAGTTGCTGTAATTTGAAGTCTACAGATTTTAACAGCACATGCAGCAATTTGTGTAGACTTTTTCATGGTGCTTCAAATAAAAGTTATATATAATTGCGTTTTCTTTCTGTGGTTAAAATTTGAGAAAGGTTGGACTTAAATTGAGTGAGATATGCCCATTTTACTAAGGAGTGCCAAAATTGACTCTGCATGTACTGTAAGTGTACATGCTATGAAGAAATCCGAACTTTTGATAAAGTTTACTTTCGAATTTGTTGACGGTCTTAAAATAAAAGTTGTAGATATTTTAATTTTATTGAATTTGAAAAAACAAAGGACTTAATTTAGACTTATTTTCAATTAGTTATGAATTTTATATTTTAAGTGCTCAATATGTGTCCTGCATGTGGGCTAAAATGCATATGCAGTGTGTTCTTCGGGTTTCTGAGCATTTTTGGCAAGGAATTACGGAAAATGTCTAGAAATAAGAATTGTATTGCTTTGAGTTGGCTGTATTTTGCCACTAGAATCACCCAATTGAATTTAAAATGAAAATGTTGTGATGATTTTACTAAAACCGCTCAAAATGGAAAACAGATTTCAAAGGCTACGTTTTTAGTGTTTAAACTACTTTTAAATGAAGGAATCATCTTGACATCATAAGATAAGAAATGAAGTCCTTTGAGTTTTTGAACTTTGAGCACCAGAATCTTGTCATTTGGACGTCGTATAAATTTAAAGTGATTTTTCTACGAAAATGTGTCAAGCTGAAAATTTAAGAAAATCGCTAAGGGTCAATATTTAGATGTTGCATTTGATTCAATGCATTATTTGAACACTTAGTGTTATTTGGAATTTACATGACCAGGTTAATAGATTCCGGGGTTGATTTGAGGAGTACTCGGTAGATTAGCTTGGGTTATGAGGTACGTAGAAATGAGTTTTATCATGACGTCTGACGAAGACGTGTAATTATATTATTGTATGATTTTACATGTCATTAATTGATTTATATGATTTAATTGTCACTACGTGAGTCTTATGTGACTATATGACATGTTGAGATACATTGTGCATTATATGTGAATTACATGATACGTATTGATTTTCACATGAGATTGCATGACATAATGAATTGCATACGTCATATGATTCATGGGCATATCATATTGATCTATCCAATTCTTTGATATCCATGATGATGACTGAGTTAATTTACTCTGAGTGTCGGGGACGACGGGCACGGCGATGACAGGCAGTGTAGGTAGCGACTGTAGTCACGCGCGTTGCTACCGGACCTATACACGAGGGATGACGAGCACAACACATGATGATTCTCCTAGCGTAAAGTGTGTGTGTGTTGTCACCCTCTGCTCGAGCTGATATTGATTGATGATACCTTCCTTTGGACTCCAATATTGGTATCTTGAGATTCGATTCTTTATACCCATTCATACATCACATTCATACATGTAATGCCTTGCATGATACTTTGTCATTCTTGACATGATTTATTTATTTCTCGTACAGGGTTCTGACCCCCATCACGGGGGGCTGTCATGTCTTTGTTATATGGGCATGATAGGTGGTACATGTGGACTTACTGCAGATGCTCGAGATGAAGCATCGATGAACACCAGAGCTCCTTGAGAGCGAGCTCAAGTTTATGTTTTATGTTTTGAGTCCGGGTAATTGGTAGCGTACTTTTTAATTACATTTTAAGTTACAGGGTATACCCCGAGTATCTGTATTTTAAGTATTATATTAATGGTTGGTTATATACTTGCTTATGTGATGAGTAACATGTTGAATTGGGAAACTGGAATTTCATATTTTCAGTATCATTATATATCTATCACCTAAAAGCGAAAAACTTTTAGGACCATTTGACAGGACATTTGAAACAAATCTTCCGCTGTTTACGCAAATTAATCATAATGTGTTAATTAAACACCACATTAGGATCAGGCCCACCACATTAGGATCAGGCCCTCATATTATGGTATCAGAGCATGTTCTGGGATATGCTCGAACTAGAGTTAGGACACTGAGTCTAGTCACAAATAAAATTGTTTGTGCATGTAATTAACAAAGTGTTTTATGTGCACTTGCTGTTAGGAATCCGATCAAGCAAAACACAGCGGAAAATAAAACTCGATTCCTACCAAGGACCTATACAAAGTAATCATATCGAGATTTAATAGAATCATACCCTTGTAGCGTGTTTGAAGCAGAATCCTCGATGATACACCGCGAGTCACGATCAAAACCTTCGAGATCTTGCCTCTACGGTATCCACACGATCAAATCAAAAGGGACGTTAAAGAACAAGTTGCTAGACTTGTTCTTCAACCGAAACAAAGACACACACAGTTCACAACCGATAAACGGCGGTCGGATGATCAACCAAGGCGGCGGCGGTGGCCGATGGTTCTCGGATGAGAGGGGCGGCCGAATGCCTTTTTGGGTGGCTACTAGGTTCAGAAAAATTAACACTTAATCATCTCAAACCCTTGTTAGCTTATTATATCTAATATTAGATTTAATTAAAGGCTTTCAAAAAGCCTCATTGGTCCAAACCCAACATCTTAATTAAATACATATATCTAATATTTGTAATTAAGACTCTTCTTAATTAATTAATTCATCCAATGAATTTTATCTCCCTTTATCGATTTAATCTTTTGTACGACCCGATAGGATCTTGCAATGTTGGCAGTGACATAAAATCTAATGTTATGTCACAAGCAATGAGCGGTATCTTGCAACACATCAAGGCTACCCAAATTACAAGAATGTCATTGACTCGACATAACCTATGGACTGTGATAATATTAACCATGTAACTTAATCCATTTGTCCAATGTGTTTAGATTGAACACGAGTCATGGAATAGTCATACTCGTATATTCAATCTTTTATTTCTTGATCCCCAAGTAGAACTAGAATAAACGAATAAGCTCGATATCACATATCGACTCATTCGAGCATGGCCATACATTTTAGTCTCACTTGATCAAGGGCCCAAACACTTCTCCTGTTATATAGGAGGGACAAATCCTATCTTGATCATCAACATCCCTATACATAATTCGTAGTATATCCAATAGTTGTCTTTATAGTTTACCCTGTTACAGGTAACGTTTGACAATATCAAGATACATAACTCCTTATGTTGAGATCTCAGATGATCTCAAGTCGTAAGGATTACATACACTATTATCACTATGAGAATTGCTTATGACACTCATATAACTATCCATGTAGCATTCTCACGTTGGGTCAGTCCAGTACAGTGTTCTCTAATATGTACTCGTGTGTTGATTTGATATCTCATATCTATGAACAATTCATCAATCAAAACATACTAGTCTCAATGCATTATCATTATCCCGATTCATGATAATACTTGACTAGGGACAATCTTTAAGAACAATACAATATTATTCTAAGGATATTAACTTATATATTAATTCATATTACACATATACTCGATTAATATATAATAATGAATTGCCATTAATAAAGCCATAATAAATTGTATGTCATAAACAATCATATAATGAGTTGTCTTAGGGCATATCCCAACAAATCTCCCACTTGCACTAAGACCAATCGGACATATACTTAATGCCTAGAGATCTAGTATGACGATCATGCTTCTGCTGTGACAGTGGCTTCGTCAGTGGGTCAGATACATTATCATCAGTTGGTACTTTGCATATTTTTACATCTCCTCTTTCAACGATTTCTCGAATGAAATGAAAGCGCCGAAGTATGTGCTTGGATCTTTGGTGAGATCTAGGTTCCTTAGCCAATGTGATGGCTCCATTGTTGTCACAATAGAGTTCAATCGGATCTAGTATGTTAGGCATCACCCCAAGTTCAGAAATGAACTTCTTGATCCAAACAGCTTCCTTTGCTGCATCTGAGGCAGCAATGTATTCAGCTTCAGTTGTAGAATCGGCTACTGTCTCTTGCTTTGAACTCTTCCAGCTCACAGCACCTCCATTTAGGCAAAACACATATCCTGATTGCGATCGGAAATCATCTTTGTCGGTTTGGAAGCTTGCATCAGTGTAACCCATTACATTGAGCTCTTCCTCACCTCCATAAATCAAGAATGTATCCTTAGTTCTTCTCAAGTACTTCAGGATATTCTTGACAGCAATCCAGTGACATTCACATGGATCAACCTGATATCTGCTCGTCATGCTCAGAGCATACGAGACATCGGGACGAGTACATATCATGGCATACATGATAGATCCAATAGCTGACGCATATGGAATCTTACTCATGCGTTGTCTCTCATCTGGTGTTGAAGGACACTGATCCTTCGAGAGATGTATACCATGTGTCATAGGCACGAATCCTTTCTTTGATTCTTGCATGCTAAACCGTTTTAGCACTTTGTCTATGTATGTACTTTGACTTAGGCCAAGTAATCTTCTTGATCTATCTCTATAGATCTTGATACCTAATACATAGGTGGCCTCACCCAAGTCTTTCATAGAAAGCAATTCCCTAGCCAAATCTTTACAGATTGTAAGGCAGTGATATCATTCCCAATGAGAAGTATGTCATCTACATACAACACTAGGAAGATAAGTATGCTCCCACTGACCTTCTTGTAGACACAAGGTTCATCTACGTTTTTGATGAAACCAAACTCTTTGATTGCATCATCAAAATGAAGATTCCAACTCCAAGAAGCTTGCTTCAATCCATAAATGGATCGTTGTAGCCTGCATATCTTTCCAGCATCCTTTGGATCTACAAAACCCTCGGGTTGTCTCATGTACACATCCTCAAGTAAATTTCTATTAAGGAAAGCTGTTTTGACATCCATCTGCCAGATTTCATAATCATGAAATGCAGCTATTGCAAGTAAGATCCTAATGGATTTAACCATGGCAACTGGTGAAAAAGTTTCATCATAGTCAATACCATGAATTTGTTTGAAACCTTTAGCAACCAGTCGACCTTTAAAGGTTTGTACATTACCATCCATGTCGGTCTTTTTCTTGAAAATCCATTTGCACCCTATGGGTCTTACCCCTTCAGGCGGGTCAACCAAAGTCCATACTTGGTTTGCATACATGGATTTCATCTCAGATTTCATGGCCTCTTGACATTTCTCAGAATCAGGGCCCATTATAGCTTCTTGATAAGTTGACGGCTCATCCTCATCAATAAGTAGTAAGTCAACTAGTTGAGTCACAAGAAATCCATATCTCTGTGGCTCACGGTGTTCTCTTACAGACCTACGCTGGGCTTGTGTCTCTTGACCAGGCATTTCATCCACAACAACTTGTGGTATCTCCTCTGTTTCCATCTCAATATCATGTTCAGTGTTTTCTTGTGGTTGAACTTCACTAAGTTTATTTGTCTCCCACTGGTTCTTCTAGAAATAAATTCTCTTTCAAGAAAGACACCAGTCCGAGCAACAACCACTTTGTTCTCGGTGGGATAATTGAAATAGTATCCTTTCGTTTCCTTAGGATACCAACAAATAAACACTTATCAGATTTGGGTCCAAGTTTATTGGAGGCATGACGTCTCACGTAAGCCTCACAACCCCAAATCTTTATAAAAGACATACTAGGACGTTTCCTAGTCCATATCTCATATGGTGTCTTTTCAACTGATTTAGATGGAACACGGTTCAATATGAATATTGTTGTTTCTAAAGCTTGTCCCCAAAAGGAAATCGGAAGATCTGCATGACTCATCATTGATCGAAGCATGTCCAACAAAGTTCAATTCCTCCTTTCGGATACACCATTCCATTGTGGAGTATACGGAGGTGTGAGTTGTGGGACTATCCCACACTCCTTTAGATAGTCATGAAACTCTTGGCTTAGGTATTCTCTTCCTCGATCTGATCGGAGGATTTTGATACTTTTGCCAAGTTGGTTTTGTACTTCATTCTTGAAATCTTTGAACTTTTCAAAGGTTTCATGTTTATATTTCATTAGGTACACATACACATATCTACTGAAGTCATCAGTAAATGTAACGAAGTATTGAAAACCACTTCTAGCTTCTGTGCTTATTGGTCCACATACATCACTATGTATGAGACTCAACAAATCATTTGCCCTTTCAACATGTCCCCTGAAAGGGGCTTTAGTCATCTTGCCCATTAAACAAGATTCACATGTTTCATATGATTCAAAATCAAATGAATCTAATACTCCATCCTTATGAAGTTTTGATATGCGATTCTCGTTTATATGGTCCAAGCGACAATGCCAGAGATAAGTTAGATTAGAATCATTATTCTTAAGCCTTTTAGTATTTATGTAATAGACAGGCATATCAAGATTTAATACATAAAGACCATTAATCAATTGTGCACTAGCATAAAACATATCATTCAAATAAATGGAGCAACACTTGTTCTTTATAATAAATGAAAACCCGATCTTGTACAAACAAGAAATTGAAATAATGTTTCTCGTAATAGAAGGCACAAAATAACAGTCTTTTAAATCCAATAATAAACCAGAAGGCAAAGTTAAAGAGTAATCTCCTATAGCTAATGCAGCAACTCTTGCTCCATTTCCCACTCGGAGATCAACTTCGCCTTTCGCCAATACCCTACTCATTTTGAGATCCTGCACAGTAACACAAATGTGAGAACCACATCCAGTATCTAATACCCATGATGAAGAAGTAGATAAATTGACTTCTATAACAAAAAATACCTGAAGTGGAAGTCACACTTCCCTTCGTTGTGACATCCCCGAAATGGTTAATTGCTGTTTGGCTTTAAATTATGTTTACATGATTAATTATGTGGTAATTGATTATGTGTTGGGATTTATTTACCTTATGTGGAAATGCATGATCATGTGGATAGGATGACCCGGGGTTGCATTTTAGGGTGCATGTGGTGCATGTTGGGTAAATATTATTGGAAGCATGATTTATTTGCATTGGGTAGCAATTAATTGGAAATCATGTGTTAATTGATATTTGGTGCATTTTGAGTAAATGCTTTGAAAAATATCATGTTGGAGTGTTTTATACACCATGGCATTATTTGGTATGCATTGGATTTATTAAAACCCACCCTTTATTCCCAACTCTTATCTCACTTTACCAAAACCAAATTCACAAACCCTTCCCCTCCCAATTTTCGAGCTCAAGCCTTGGGTGGAAGAGGAACCTTTCAAAAATCTTGAATTGTGGAGCATATTGGGTGATTTGAGATCCCCAAGAGGTATGGGTACCTCATGCTTTAATTTTGTAAGGTTTTGTTTGAGTTTGGGTTGATGTTAAAATGGGTTTTGTTGGGTTGTTGTGGGTTTGGTTAATGGTGGGATTTATGGTTGTTTTAAGGTGTATTTTGGAAGTTTATGTTGTATATGGGTGTTTTTGGGTTATTGGGTTGGAGTATTATGGTTTATATGTGGTTTGGGAAGATTCTGTGCACATTAATGGCGATTTCTCGCCTTTTCAGCATTTCTCGATCGATCGAGAATAGCTCCCGTCGATCGAGCTCGGCAGTAAGGAAAGTGGGAAATTTTCGGGCTTCCCGATCGATCGAGAAAATTTCCGATCGATCGAGACGTTTTCCCGATCGATCGGCATGGGTGCCCGATCGATCGAGACGGGCAGTGAGGCGATGGCCTCGGGGTGCAGACTCGCGATCGATCGGGTGAAAGGGCCGATCGATCGCCAGCCCCAGAAATGTTTTGCCTTGGTTTTTTGGCTATTTTGTGGATTTTTGGTAATTGGACTATTATTGGGTTCTAATATTGATCTGTGTGAATATGTAGAACCAACCCAGGTGGCAACACAGCCGAGGAATTGAAGTCCTACCATATTCCGCTTTTGGAAAGGTACGTAGTGGACGTACGGGCACCCAACGGTAACATGTATTTTATATGCTCATTGTTTATGCATTGTGGATGCGAGTATATATGTGGTATTGCATTGTGGATGCATATACATGTTGATTTATGCCATATGAGGTATTGCATTGTGGATACATATACATGGTAATTTATGCATATTGATGTTAGATGCATATTATGATTATTGGATGCACATCCCATGAGTCGTGGTCATCCTTTGATGATTTTAATGCTTGCCGCTTTTTGTATTGGTTCCGCTAAATGTGAAGCGAGGGGTGGGAGCGCCGCATGTCACATTTGAGCGTGGTTGTCATATGGGGCGAGGAAAGGGTATTTGCCGCTCTCTGTGAAGCGAGGGGTGGGAGCGCCGCATGTCCATTGTAGCGAGGTTATCCTATGCCGCCCATATGAATATAAGCGAGGGGCATTAAAATACACTGTGATGGACAGACTAGGGAATGGCGACCAATATGTGGTACAGTTGAGATGGTATATGATGTCATGACATGTTTTGGCCATTGAAAAATAATCTATTGATTATACTCATGAGTTATGGTACAGGGACAACCAAACGGGAAGCGTTTGTAATGCATGGAAAAACAGGAAGTGTTTTTATATTGATTATGCATTTACGCTTCATTTTCATATTGTGTTGAATATGAATGATTACTATTGCTCATGTTTGGGGGTTGTCCTTGTAGGTACCTTTTTGGCATGATAGACGGGCTTGAACGGGTTGAGACAGTGAGCTTCACGAGCATCTTTGGTAGATGAAAGGACAGGATTCTTTTGTATAGTGCCTACTCTAGGAGTAGCGTAAAACTATAGTGGACACATTCATTTGTTGGAATGTAATTAATCCTTTTGGTAGTCCTTTATTTTGGCATGTAAATGCTTAAAGCTCATAGACTCAACTTGTTTACTCTACTCTGATCATTATTAAGCTCTATTATGCCTTTATTCCGCACTTAAGGATTAGGGTCCTTACATTAGTGGTATCAGAGCAGTGGTTATAGAACCCGGGAACGAGTGAAGGGTAGCCTTAGCATGGTTGGCTAGGTGCTTACATTTGAAACATGTTTATGCATGTGGTGCATATTATATTTGGTTATACTAACATGCTTATATCACTCCTGTTATCTAACGACATGATATATATTGCTTTGGATTGTTGTTAACATTTGTGTTACAGCATGGCTGCTAATGAGGAAGTCGGAGATGTTGGGAGTGTAAATGCGAGTATTGGACAGGCTAATCCTCTACCTCCACCGGCTGTAGGGATGGAACCAGTAGTTCAGTTATTGCTACCGGGTGAGATTAGCTTGACTCAGTTTCTGTCTTATCATCCGCCCCGGTTTGAGGGGACAGAGTCCGGAGAAGAGGCTGAAGAGTGGTTAGAAAGACTTGAGCAGATCTTTGTATCGGCTCCTTGTGCTGTGACGGCTTGGCTGAGGCTAGCGGAGTTTCAATTAGCCAAGAAACCTCTGATGTGGTGGAGGAGCACAGTAATGGAAATGAGAGCACTGGGTGCTGTGATTGATTGGACGCTCTTCAGGACCAGGTTCTTGAACCGATACTTCTCCGTGGCAGCAAGACAGACGAAGGAGGACGAATTTGCAAGTCTGAGGCAGGGGAACATGACAGTGGCAGACTATGCCACACAGTACTCTTCACTACTTAGGTATGTCCCCCATATTGCCTCTGATGGACGTGCCAAGATGAGAAATTTCATGAAAGGACTGCGACCGGAGCTCTATGACCGGGTTATCATCAATAACCCAACTTCTTTTGATGATGCTCTCACAAGAGCGGAGCTTGCTGAGCTAGGAGTGGGAGCTTATGCCATGCCACCACCGGTACCGCAACAGAGGCAGACTAGTGACAGTTTGAGGCCTCGGGGTGAGCCATTTAAACCCCGTGGTGCCTCCTCATCTTCGAGGTATGGTGGAAAGAAATACTTTGGCCAGAAACAGGATGGCAAGAAAGGAAATTGGTCGGCCAGTCGAGGATCTTCACAAGGGGATAGGCCGGGAGAGCCTAGGTGCAACAATTGTGGAGGACCACATTCTTCAAACAAGTGTCCTGCATGTTATGTTTGTGGCAAGATGGGCCACATTGCTCGGTATTGTCCCACCAGGGGAGGCCAGTCAGAGTATCAGGGCAACAGGCCAAGGTTTGAGGACAGGACAGTGCAGCAGAGGCAGCAATTTGGGCCTCGTCCATCGGGAGGTCAGACAGTGGGACCACCCAGGGACAAGTATATGCACTGACCAGGGAGCAGGCTCAGGCAGCCCCGGAGGAGGTGATTGCCGGTACGTGCCATTTATTTACGTACCCTGCTTTTGTTTTGATAGATACAGGTGCCTCCCATTCCTTTGTGTCTGTGGGATTTGTGGAAAGACACCATATGCGCACGTCTTCTTTACCCACGCCTCTCCTAGTCTCGACACCCACTGGAAGAAACGTCGTTGCTGATCAATTTTTGGCAGATGGCCTCATTTATTTTGAGGGCAACGAGTTGAGATCAGACTTGATTGTGCTGGGTATGTCAGACTTTGACTGCATCTTGGGTATTGATGTTCTGAACAGATATCAGGCAGTGGTAGATTGCCGGCAGAGAACAGTGAAGTTCAGACCTGAGTTGGGCAGTCAGTGGACTTTCTTTGGCAACGGTTCTCGTGCGAAGATTCCGTTGATTTCAGCGATCAAGATGTCTCAGCTGTTGGAACGTGGGCACACGGGCTATCTTATTTATGCCGTGGACACGTCTGGAAAGAGTAAGGAACTGAGGGTTGAGGATGTACCAGTTGTGGCAAATTTGCTGATGTATTTCCAGAAGAGATCCCAGGATTTCCACCGGCTAGGGAAGTTGAGTTTGGGATCGAGTTGTTGCCAGGGACATCCGCTATCTCTCGTGCACCTTATAGGATGGCACCGGCGGAGTTGAGAGAGTTGAAAGGGCAGTTGCAGGATCTCCTTGACAAGGTTATATACGCCCGAGCGTGTCGCCATGGGGCGCACCAGTTCTCTTTGTGAAGAAGAAGGACGGTTCGATGCGGTTGTGCATCGATTACCGGCAGCTGAACAAGGCTACAGTGAAGAACAAGTATCCTCTCCCAAGGATAGACGACTTGTTTGATCAGTTGCAAGGTACCAGGGTGTATAGCAAGATTGATTTGAGATCCGGGTATCATCAGATTCGGGTCAGAGAGGAAGATGTGCAGAAGACAGCGTTCCGGACTCGATACGGGCATTATGAGTTCTTAGTGATGCCGTTCGGTGTGACGAACGCCCCGGCCGTCTTTATGAGTCTGATGAACAGAGTGTTTCAGCAGTATCTTGATCAGTTCGTCATCGTGTTTATTGACGACATTCTCATCTACTCCCGGAGCGAGGAAGATCATGTGAAACACTTGAGGACAGTGCTTCAGATTCTTAGAGATCATCAGTTGTATGCTAAGCTCAGTAAGTGTGAATTTTGGCTGAGCAGTGTGGTGTTTCTGGGGCATGTCATTTCGAGCAGCGGGATATCAGTGGACCCGAAGAAGATTGAGGCTGCAATGGAGTGGGCTGCCCCCACTTCTGTACCTGAGATCCGGAGTTTCCTTGGTTTGGCCGGGTATTATCGGCGCTTCGTCGCGGGCTTTTCGAAGATTGCCAAGCCTCTGACTCAGTTGACTCAGAAGGGTGTGCCTTTCTTTTGGTCAGAAGCTTGTGAGGAGAGCTTCCAGGAGTTGAAGCACCGGTTGACGACGGCGCCAGTGTTAGTGATTCCGACGGAGAACTCCAGATTTGTTCTGTATACGGATGCATCACTGCAGGGCCTTGGATGTGTTCTGATGCAAGATAAGCATGTGGTAGCTTATGCATCGAGGCAGTTGAAGCCGCATGAGACCAGATATCCAGTTCATGACTTGGAATTGGCGGCTATCATCTTCGCCCTGAAGATCTGGAGGCATTATTTGTATGGTACGTCGTTTACCATCTATACGGACCACAAGAGCCTCAAGTTTTTATTCACTCAGGCAGAGCTGAACATGAGGCAGAGGAGATGGATGGACCTACTCAAGGACTATGATTGCGAGATAGAGTACCATCCGGGGAAAGCCAATTTGACAGCAGACGCTTTGAGCCGGAAAGTGAGGAGTTCTGCTGAGGACGTCATTCATTTGTCGGCTATGATGACCTCCTATTGCCATCTGGGCTATGACTTCGACATTGATGCATCGCCAGTGTATGTCTCTACCTTATTAGCTGAGCCAGATATTTATGAGAACATCAGGAGAGCTCAGAGATCAGATGCTGAGGTTCAGAGATGGTTGTCTATAGTGCATCTTGGTCAGCCGACGAAGTTCAGAGTGGCAGACGACGGATCTTTGAGATTGGATAACCGCTGGGTAGTTCCGAGTACGCCGGAGTTGCGTAAGGGAATCTTGGAGCGAGCTCACAGTAGCAGACTTAGCATCCACCCAGGCGGGAAGAAGATGTACAGAGATCTGCGTGGTCAGTTTTGGTGGAAGAGAATGAAGTCTGATGTCGTCGCTTTTGTGAAGAGGTGTCTGATCTGCCAGCAGGTTAAGGCAGAGAGGCAGAGACCTGGCGGCGAGTTGAGAAGCTTGGAGATACCGAAGTGGAAGTGGGAGCACATTTCCATGGACTTCGTGACTCATTTGCCGAGGAGTGCTTCAGGCTTCGATGCTATTTGGGTGATTGTGGACAGATTGACTAAGGTAGCCCTACTTTATCCCCTATAGCATGACATTTACATTCTTGAGGATGGCGCAGTTGTATATTAGAGATGTGGTGAGATTGCATGGGATCCCCGTTTCCATTGTGTCAGATCGAGATCCGCGATTCACATCTCATTTCTGGGAAGGCCTTCAGTCAGCTTTGGGAACTGAGGTCAGGTTGAGTACTGCTTATCATCCTCAGACGGATGGCCAGACCGAGCGCACTATTCAGACGCTCGAGGACATGTTAAGAGCTTGCGTTTTGGAGTTCGATGCCTCTTGGCAGGATTCAGTGCCTTTGGTAGAGTTTTCGTATAACAATAGCTACCAGGCAAGTATTCAGATGGCTCCGTTTGAAGCTCTTTATGGCAGACGATGTAGATCACCCTTATGTTGGGATGATTTGGACAGTAGATCAGTCGGAGGGCCTGAGTTGATCCGGGAAATGGAAGAGAAGATAAAGACTATAAGGCAGAAAATGAAAGCAGCCCAAGACAGACAGGCAGCTTATGCAAATAAACGGCGGAGACCGTTAGAGTTTCAGTTGGGAGATAAGGTCTTTTTGAAGATCTCGCCTTTCAGAGGCGTTGTGCGGTTTGGGATGCGCGGGAAACTGTCTCCGAGGTTTGTGGGACCGTACGAGATTTTGCAGCGCATTGGCACATTGGCGTACCGACTGGCTTTGCCGCCTTCTTTATCTGGGATACATGAGATGTTTCATGTATCGATGCTGCGAAAGTATGAGCCGGATCCGTCTCACGTGTTACAGCCTTCCGAAGTTCAGTTAGAGTCAGATATATCTTATGTGGAAAGGCCTGTTAGAATTCTGGACAGAGCAGACCGTAGACTTCGGAACAAAGTGATACCGATGATCAAAGTTCAGTGGGATCGCAGGGGTGTCGAGGAGGCTACGTGGGAGACGGAGCAGCATATGGTGCAGCACTACCCGGAACTATTCTCTGGTATGAGTTTATGTTTAGTTTCTGTTGGGGTAAGTGCATGTGATTTCGAGGACGAAATCTTATAAGTAGGGGAGTATTGTGACATCCCCGAAATGGTTAATTGCTGTTTGGCTTTAAATTATGTTTACATGATTAATTATGTGGTAATTGATTATGTGTTGGGATTTATTTACCTTATGTGGAAATGCATGATCATGTGGATAGGATGACCCGGGGTTGCATTTTAGGGTGCATGTGGTGCATGTTGGGTAAATATTATTGGAAGCATGATTTATTTGCATTGGGTAGCAATTAATTGGAAATCATGTGTTAATTGATATTTGGTGCATTTTGAGTAAATGCTTTGAAAAATATCATGTTGGAGTGTTTTATACACCATGGCATTATTTGGTATGCATTGGATTTATTAAAACCCACCCTTTATTCCCAACTCTTATCTCACTTTACCAAAACCAAATTCACAAACCCTTCCCCTCCCAATTTTCGAGCTCAAGCCTTGGGTGGAAGAGGAACCTTTCAAAAATCTTGAATTGTGGAGCATATTGGGTGATTTGAGATCCCCAAGAGGTATGGGTACCTCATGCTTTAATTTTGTAAGGTTTTGTTTGAGTTTGGGTTGATGTTAAAATGGGTTTTGTTGGGTTGTTGTGGGTTTGGTTAATGGTGGGATTTATGGTTGTTTTAAGGTGTATTTTGGAAGTTTATGTTGTATATGGGTGTTTTTGGGTTATTGGGTTGGAGTATTATGGTTTATATGTGGTTTGGGAAGATTCTGTGCACATTAATGGCGATTTCTCGCCTTTTCAGCATTTCTCGATCGATCGAGAATAGCTCCCGATCGATCGAGCTCGGCAGTAAGGAAAGTGGGAAATTTTCGGGCTTCCCGATCGATCGAGAAAATTTCCGATCGATCGAGACGTTTTCCCGATCGATCGGCATGGGTGCCCGATCGATCGAGACGGGCAGTGAGGCGATGGCCTCGGGGTGCAGACTCGCGATCGATCGGGTGAAAGGGCCGATCGATCGCCAGCCCCAGAAATGTTTTGCCTTGGTTTTTTGGCTATTTTGTGGATTTTTGGTAATTGGACTATTATTGGGTTCTAATATTGATCTGTGTGAATATGTAGAACCAACCCAGGTGGCAACACAGCCGAGGAATTGAAGTCCTACCATATTCCGCTTTTGGAAAGGTACGTAGTGGACGTACGGGCACCCAACGGTAACATGTATTTTATATGCTCATTGTTTATGCATTGTGGATGCGAGTATATATGTGGTATTGCATTGTGGATGCATATACATGTTGATTTATGCCATATGAGGTATTGCATTGTGGATGCATATACATGGTAATTTATGCATATTGATGTTAGATGCATATTATGATTATTGGATGCACATCCCATGAGTCGTGGTCATCCTTTGATGATTTTAATGCTTGCCGCTTTTTGTATTGGTTCCGCTAAATGTGAAGCGAGGGGTGGGAGCGCCGCATGTCACATTTGAGCGTGGTTGTCATATGGGGCGAGGAAAGGGTATTTGCCGCTCTCTGTGAAGCGAGGGGTGGGAGCGCCGCATGTCCATTGTAGCGAGGTTATCCTATGCCGCCCATATGAATATAAGCGAGGGGCATTAAAATACACTGTGATGGACAGACTAGGGAATGGTGACCAATATGTGGTACAGTTGAGATGGTATATGATGTCATGACATGTTTTGGCCATTGAAAAATAATCTATTGATTATACTCATGAGTTATGGTACAGGGACAACCAAACGGGAAGCGTTTGTAATGCATGGAAAAACAGGAAGTGTTTTTATATTGATTATGCATTTACGCTTCATTTTCATATTGTGTTGAATATGAATGATTACTATTGCTCATGTTTGGGGGTTGTCCTTGTAGGTACCTTTTTGGCATGATAGACGGGCTTGAACGGGTTGAGACAGTGAGCTTCACGAGCATCTTTGGTAGATGAAAGGACAGGATTCTTTTGTATAGTGCCTACTCTAGGAGTAGCGTAAAACTATAGTGGACACATTCATTTGTTGGAATGTAATTAATCCTTTTGGTAGTCCTTTATTTTGGCATGTAAATGCTTAAAGCTCATAGACTCAACTTGTTTACTCTACTCTGATCATTATTTAGCTCTATTATGCCTTTATTCCGCACTTAAGGATTAGGGTCCTTACATTCGTCTTCTTAAGATCTTCCAGATATAATTTGCAGTTCCTCTTCCAATGTCCGGCCTCACCGCAATGGAAGCAGTTCCCTTCCTTAGCCACTCCTCCCTTTGGCTTAAGTGCAGAAGCATGAGGCTTAGATTTAACAAAGACTTTATTGTTCTTCTTAAAGCCTTTTGCTTTAGTCTTTCCCTTCTTATTCACAATAAGAACATTAGTGGGCTTAGACTTCTTTGTGTTCGCTTCATATGTTCTCAACATACCTAGCAACTGCGGTAGAGTCTTTTCGATTTCAATCATATTGTAACTCAAGACAAATTGACTATAACTATCAGGCAACGATTGCAAGATTACGTCAGTGGCCAACTCTTGGTCCAATGGAAAACCCAGCTTCTCAAGATTCTCAATGTACCCAATCATCTTCAGTATATGAGTTCCAACAAGGCTTCCTTCTACCATCTTGCATTGGAATAACGCTTTAGAGACGTCATGCCTCTCTTGCCTTGCTTGTTGTTGGTAGAGTTGCTTTAAGTGCTCGATCATATCGAACGCCTCCATTTCTTCATGTTGCTTCTGAAGCTCAGAGTTCATGGTGGCAAGCATAAGGCAACCAACATCAAGTGCGTCATTTTGATGCTTCTTGTAAGCATCCTTATCGGCTTTAGCGGCCGTCACGGGAGGTTCCTCAGCAGGTAAGGGTTCCTCTAGGACATATTGCTTTTTCTCTTGTTTGAGGACAATCCTCAAATTCCTATACCAGTCTAGGAAATTAGTCCCATTCAGTTTGTCCTTCTCAAGGACCGATCGTAATGACAGTGTGCTAGTTACGTTGTTTGATGCCATGGATATCTACAATATAAATATGCAAAATAAGTTTATGATTTTAATCATTTAATAAGGTCTTATATTAAATGACACTCCCACTATTATGTTTAAAATTATCAACCCTCGAAACCTTAGTGGGCCAAGATCCATATTTCACCTAATCCTGAGTTAGCTTTGGCTAATCACCCAAGACTCGGTTATTTAGGTAGACAACACTTTGTCAATTACATCACATGTAATTCTTGGATGGTTGGACGAACAACACTTTGTTCAAATTCATCTAATTATTATCCAACCCCATGCCTCTAGGTTCCCAATCCTATTGAGATAACCTAGTTAAGTCAGACCCAATATAAAGTAAAACGAATATCACTTTTATCCTTTCGCGCCTTACCAAGATTGTCATGGTGCTTTGCTTTGGCAAACCCACACATGTTCAATCGAAGTCTTGACGAGTACTTTTAATTTTGGAAGGCATCTAAAAATTAATATTATTAGAGGGATTTATTGATCTCATGATTTTATTGATAATTAAAAATATGTCTGGTACACATACACATATACATATACATATCTACATATATGTATAACAATCATCAATATAAACATTATAAGATAAACATGCATCACATACATCAACTAAAATTAAACGTGACATGGTTATAGCCCCAACTAAAGATTTTCTCAAGCCAATGAGAAAATCCTAAAAGGTCAACCTAAGGTAACTTCTCCAAGCACCTCTTTGGCTCCCTTTTGTGAATGGCCTCCTCATCCCGGCACCTTGGTCCATCTTCATTGATCTCAATCAACAAAATAAACTATACTATATAACAATTACATGATATAGAGAATTCCTCGAGTTACATTTGAGGGGAACATAGGGGAGGGATAACATTTAGGAAAAATAGAGAAGGCACGACACGCAGGCAGTATTAAATTACAAACATTCACAAAATCCTATCTAATAGGTCATAGGGCTATAACCATGCATAATGCTCAAACAACACATAAAACATGCTATAACAATTAATGATATAAATTCTAAACATTTTAAAATTTAATTCTAATTAAAAATTGTAAAATAAAATTTTGGAAAATTATCGTACGCTCGGGGCATCATATACCACGGTGACTCGGCGCGTCTCAAGCCATGGACTTGCTAACCCTAGCAACCCCACGATTGCAATCTTGTCACGGACCAAGGGTTCGAAAAAACCCTAGCATGACACCCGGCCCAACCATGCACGAGCCTAAGGTTCGAAAACCCTAGCCCACATGCGACTGTGGTCGAGTGCCAATGGGGCCAAGGGTTCGAAACCCTAGCCCATTTGCGTGCGGCGGCCAAGAGCCTATGGAGCCAAGGGTTCAAAACCCTAGCTCATGTGGTTGCAGCCGCCACCTTGCATGAACCCGTGAATCCTAGCTAGGCGGTGCACGTGCCAAAATTGGCTTGTAAGCCGTAGCTAGGCTATGTTCCGAACCATACACGAGTCAAGGCTCGGTTTTGCGCACGTATTATCGTATACATCAATCCGTCAATTATATCACATATAATATTGCGATGATTTCCACAAAATCGATTATCACATATCATATATGGATCATACAAAGCATGCAAGAGATTCAAAAACATGATTAAACAATTAATCACATATTCCCGATATGAGCTTTGAACCTGGCTCTGATACCACTGTTAGGAATCCGATCAAGCAAAACACAGCGAAAAATAAAACTGGATTCCTACCAAGGACCTATACAAAGTAATCATATCGAGATTTAATAGAATCATACCCTTGTAGCGTGTTTGAAGCCGAATCCTCGATGATACACCGTGAGTCACGAGCAAAACCTTCGAGATCTTGCCTCTACGGTATCCACACGATCAAATCGATAGGGACGTTAAAGAAGAAGTTGCTAGACTTTTTCTTCAACCGAAACAAAGACACACGCGGTTCACAACTGTCATGCCTCGATATGACGTATACATGTGTAATATGGTTATGGTGTAATTATGATAAATTACAGTATGATATGGACTCGGGTTTGGATTGAACCGAGTAGGAGTAAAGCCATGTATGAATGAAACCTTGTTGGAAAATAAAATACATGTGAGAAATCAAATAAGTGAGTTCATAACATAAACATATGATATATGGATTTAACATGGAAATACATCACATAGTGGGATGAGTTCTTACATTTATCATGCATTTGAGGGGATTTGCATTTGAATTTGAATTGGAATGTGGTGTGTATGTTGTAAGTAATCCAAGAGCATACAACGCAGCGGAATAAAATTTTTATGGATTACTAACCAGCAGATCTATACATAGGGATTCATATCGGATAAAGGAATTACAAGTGTCTCACCCTTGTAGCGTGTTTGAAGCAGAATCCTCGTTGTAGCACCACGAGTCACAAACGAAAGTTTGCACCTTCGTCTCTACGGAATCCACACGATCAAATCAAAAGGGATGTTCAAGAACAAGTTGCTAGACTTATTCTTGAACCAAAACTCAACCCTTGGTTCGAAACCGATCAACGGCTACCAACAATTCCGACAAGCAAGCGGCGGCGGCCGTGGCTCTTGAAGGGAATGAGGTGGCCGAGAGGAGGAGAGAAGTGGAGGCTAGGTTTTGATCTCAAACAATGATATCAAAGAATGATTAACAATTAATCAAAACCTTGTATTTATATTATAAGGCTTTTAATTAAGGTTCAAGACTTTCTTAAAGTCTTATGGGCCCAAACCCATGATTTAATTAAAACCTTTTAATCACTTAATTAAGACTCTTCTTAATTAATTAATTCATCCAATGAATTTAATTTCCCTTATCGATTTAATCTTTTGTGCGACCCGATAGGATCTTGTAATGTTGGCAGTGACATAAAATCTCATTTTATGTCGCAAGCATTGAGCGGTATCTAGCAACACATCAATGCTACCCAAATTACAAGAATGTCAATGACTCGACATAACCTTTAGAACTTGTGATAATATTAACCATGTAGCTTAATCCCTTTGTCCTTTGTGTTTAGATTGAACACGAGTCATGGAATAGTCATACTCGTATATCCAATCTTTATTTCTTGATCCCCAAGTAGAACTAGAATAAACGAATAAGCTCGATATCTCATATCGACTCATTCGAGTATGGCCATGCATTTTAGTTCTCACTTGATCAAGGGCCAAACACATCTCCTGTTATATAGGAGGGACAAATCCTATCTCGATCAGTCAACATCCCTCTACATAATTCGTAGTGTATCCAATAGTCGCCTTTATAGTTTACCCTGTTACGGGTAACGTTTGACGATATCAAAATACATAACTCCTTATGTTGGGATCTCTGATGATCACAAGTCGTAAGGATTACATGCATTATTATCACTATGAGAATTGCATATGACGATCATATAACTATCCATGTTGCATTCTCATGGTGGGTCTGTCCAGTACATCGTTCTCTAACATGTACCCATATGTTGATTTGATATCTTATATCAATGAACAATTCATCGATCAACACATACTAGTCTCTACGTATTATCATTATCCCTTTCATGATAATACTTGACTAGGGACATCTTTAAGAATAATACAATATTATTCTAAGGACATTAACATATATATTAATTCACATTGCACAGTTAAAAGAATTATATATAATAATGAATTGCCATTTATAAAATCATATTACATTGTATGTCATAATCAATCATCTAATGATATGTCTTAGGGCATATCCCAACAAATCTCCCACTTGCACTAAGACCACTCAGTCATATACCTAATGCCTAGAGATCTAGTATGACGATCATGCTTCTGCTGTGACAGTGGCTTCGTCAATGTGTCAGATACATTATCATCTGTTGGTACTTTGCATATTTTAACATCTCCCCTTTCAACGATTTCTCGAATGAAATGGAAACGCCTAAGTATGTGCTTTGATCTTTGGTGAGATCTTGGTTCCTTAGCCAATGCGATCGCTCCATTGTTGTCACAATAGAGTTCTATCGGATCGTTAATGCTAGGCACCACTCCAAGTTCAGAAATGAACTTCCTCATCCAAACAGCTTCCTTTGCTGCATCCGAGGCAGCAATATACTCAGCTTCCGTTGTAGAATCGGCTACTGTTTCTTGCTTTGAACTCTTCCAGCTCACAGCACCTCCATTTAGGCAATACACATATCCAGATTGCGATCGAAAATCATCTTTGTCAGTTTGGAAGCTTGCATCAGTGTAACCCATTACATTGAGCTCTTCCTCACCTCCATAAATCAAGAATGTATCCTTAGTCCTTCTCAAGTACTTCAGGATGTTCTTGACAGCAATCCAGTGACCTTCACCTGGATCAACTTGATATCTGCTCGTCATGCTCAAAGCATACGATACATCGGGACGAGTACATATCATGGCATACATGATAGATCCAATAGCTGACGCGTATGGAATCTTACTCATGCGTTGTCTCTCATCTTCTGTTGAAGGACACTGTTCCTTCGAGAGATAAATGCCATGCATCATAGGCACGAATCCTTTCTTGGATTCTTGCATGCTAAACCTTTTAAGCACCTTGTCTATGTATGTACTTTGACTTAGACCAAGAAGCCTTCTTGATCTATCTCTATAGATCTTGATTCCTAATACATAGGTGGCTTCTCCTAAATCTTTCATCGAAAAGCAGTTCCCTAGCCAAATCTTTACAGATTGCAAGGCAGGGATATCATTTTCAATAAGAAGTATGTCATCTACATACAACACTAGGAAAATGATTACGCTCCCACTGACCTTCTTGTAGACACAAGGTTCATCTTCATTTTGGATAAAACCAAACTCTTTGATTGCATCATCAAAACGAAGATTCCAACTCCGAGAAGCTTGCTTCAATCCATAAATGGATCGTTGTAGCTTGCATATCTTTCAAGCATCCTTTGGATCGACAAAACCCTCGGGCTGTGTCATGTACACATCCTCGAGCAGATTTCCATTAAGGAAAGCTGCTTTGACATCCATCTGCCAGATTTCATAATCATGAAATGCAGCTATTGCAAGTAAGATCCTTATGGATTTAACCATGGCCACTGGTGAAAAGGTTTCATCATAGTCAATACCATGAATTTGTTTGAATCCTTTTGCAACCAGCCGACCTTTATAGGTTTGTACGTTACCATCCATATCGGTCTTTTTCTTGAAAATCCATTTGCACCCTATGGGTCGTACCCCTTCAGGTGGATCAACCAAAAGTCCATACTTGGTTTGCATACATGGATTCCATCTCAGATTTCATGGCCTCTTGCCATTTCTCAGAATCATTGCCCATTATAGCTTGTTGATAAGATGACGGCTCATCCTCATCAATAAGTAGTAAGTCACCTTGTTGAGTCACAAGAAATCCATATCTCTGTGGCTCCCGGTGTTCTCTTACAGACCTACGCTGGGCTTGTGTCTCTTGAGCAGGTGCTTCTTCCACAACAGCTTGCGGAGCCTGCTCTGTTTCCATCTCAATCTCAGGTTCAGTGTTTTCTTGTGGTTGAACTTCACTAAGTTCTATTTTTCTCCCACTGGTTTTTCTAGAAATAAATTCTCTTTCAAGACATACACCAGTCCGAGCAACAACTACTTTGTTCTCGGTGGGATAATAGAAATAGTATCCTTTCGTTTCCTTATGATACCCCACAAATAAACACTTATCAGATTTGGGTCCAAGTTTGTTAGTGGCGTGACGTCTAACGAAAGCCTCACAACCCCAAATCTTCATAAAAGACATACTAGGACGCTTCCCAGTCCATATCTCATATGGTGTCTTTTCCACTGATTTAGATGGAACACGGTTCAGTAAGAAAATCGTTGTTTCTAGAGCGTGTCCCCAAAACGATATCGGAAGATTTGCATGACTCATCATTGATCTAACCATGTCCAACAAGGTTCGATTTCTCCTCTCGGATACACCATTCCATTGTGGAGTATACGGAGGAGTGAGTTGTGGGACTATTCCACACTCCTTTAGATAGTCATGAAACTCTTGGCTTAAGTATTCGCCTCCTCGATCTGATCAAAGGATTTTGATACTCTTGCCAAGTTGGTTTTGTACTTCATTCTTGAAATCTTTGAAATTTTCAAAGGTTTCATGCTTATGCTTCATTAGGTACACATACCCATATCTACTGAGGTCATCAGTAAATGTAACGAAGTATTGAAAACCACCTCTAGCTTGTGTACTTATTGGTCCACATACATCACTATGTATTAGTCCCAATAAAACATTTGCTCTTTCAACATGTCCCTTGAAAGGGGCTTTAGTCATCTTGCCCATTAAACAAGATTCGCATGTTTCATATGATTCAAAATCAAATGAATCTAATACTCCATCCTTATGAAGTTTAGATATGCGGTTCTCGTTTATGTGGCCCAAGCGACAATGCCAGAGATAAGTCGGATTACAATCATTATTTTTAATCATTTTAGTATTTATGTTATAGATAGGCATATCAAGATTTAATACATAAAGACCATTCACCATTTGTGCACTAGCATAAAACATATCATTTAAATAAATTGAACAACAGTTGTCCTTTATTATAAATGAAAAACCATACTCGTCTAAACAAGAAATAGAAATTATGTTTTTAGTAATAGATGGCACAAAATAACAGTCTTTTAAAATCAATGATAAACCAGAAGGTAAAGCTAAATGATAATCTCATATAGCTAATGCAGCAACTCTTGCTCCATTTCCAACTCGGAGATCAACTTCACCTTTCGCCAACGTCCTACTCTTTTTTAGATCCTGCACATTTAGACAAATGTGAGATCCACATCCAGTATCTAATACCCATGATGAAAAAGTAGATAAATTGACTTCTATAACAAAAATACCTGAAGCGGAAGTCACACTTCCTTTCTTTAGATCCTCCAGATATACTTTGCAGTTTCTTTTCCAATGGCCGGTCTCACCGCAATGGAAACAGTTTCCTTCCTTCGCTATCCCCCCTTTTGGCTTTAGTGCATAAGACTTTGGCTTAGATTTAACAAAGACCTTCTTTGCTTTCTTGTTGCCTTTAGCTTTGGCCCTTCCTTTGCCCTTATTCACAATAAGAACATTTGTGGCCTTAGTCTTCTTTGTATTTGCTTCATATGTTCTCAACATACCAAGCAATTGTGGTAGAGTCTTTTCCATGTCAGTCATATTGTAATTTACTACAAATTGACTGAAGCTCTCAGGCAACGATTGCAAGATCACATCGGTGGCCAACTCTTGGTCCAATGGAAAACCCAGCTTGTCCAGATTCTCAATGTACCCAATCATCTTGAGCACATGAGTTCCAACTAGGCTCCCTCTACCATCCTGCACTGGAATAACGCCTTAGAGACGTCATATCTCTCTTGTCTTGCTTGCTGTTGGTACAATTGCTTTAAGTGTTCGATCATATCGAACGCCTCCATTTCCTCATGTTGCTTCTGAAGCTCAGAGTTCATGGTGGCAAGCATAAGGCACCCAACATCAAGTGCGTCACTTTGATGCTTCTTGTAAGCATCTTTTTCAGCTCTTGTAGCCGTTAGGGGAGGTTCCTCAACGGGTAAGGGTTCCTCTAGGACATATTGTTTCTTTTCTTGTTTGAGGACTATCCTCAAGTTCCTATGACAGTCTAGGAAATTCGTCCCATTTAATTTGTCCTTCTCAAGGACCGATCGCGGTGATAAAGTGCTAGTAACGTTGTTAGTTGCCATGGATATCTACAATATAAATATGCAAAATAAGTTTATGATTTAATCATTTAACATGGTCTTATATTAAATGATACTCCCACTATTTTGTTTAAAAAATATCAACCCTCGAAACCTTTAGTGGGCCAAGATCCATATTTCGCCTAATCTTGAGTTAGCTTTGGCTAATCGCCCAAGACTCGGTTATTTAGGTAGACAACACTTTGTCAATTACATCACATGTAATTCTTGGATAGTTGGACGAACAACACTTTGTTCAATTCATCAAATGAATTATAATCCAACCCATGCCTCTAAGTTCCCAATCCTATTGAGATAACCTAGTTAAGTCGTACCCAATTTAAAGTATAACGGATATCACTTCTATCCTTTCGCGCCTTACTAAGATTGCCACGGTGCTTTTCTTTGGCAAACCCACACATGTACAATCGAAGTTATTGACGAGTACTTTTAATTTTGGAAGGCATCTAAAACTTAATATTTTAGAGGGATTTATTGATCTCATGATTAGTTTGATAATTTAAAATATGTCCACTACATATAGTTGTATACATATCTACATATATGTGTAATACTATTATCAAACTAAAACATAAGATAAATCATGCATCAACATACATAATTAAACGTGACATGGTTATAGCCCCTACTAACGATTCTCTCAAGCCAATGAGAAAATCCTAAGAGTCAACCTAAGGTAACTTCACAAGCACCTTCCTTTGGCTCCAATTTGTGAATGGCCTCCTCATCCCTGCACGATGCTCCATCTTCATTGATCACCATCAATAAAATAAAGTACACTATTTACAAGATATAGAATTCCTCGATTCACATTCGAGGGGAACATAGGGGAGGGATTACATTTAGAATGAAATAGAGAAGGCACGACACGCAGGTCGTATTATATATTACAAACATCGACAAATCCTATCTAATAGGTCAAAGGGCTATAACCACGCACCATGCTCAAACAACACATAAGGCATGCATTAACATTTAATTAATTAAATTCTAAACATTTTAAATTTAATTCTAATTAAAACTGTAAAATAATTTTTGAAAAATTATCGTACGCTCGGGACATCACATGCCACGAACTAAAGCGACTAAGACACGAACCACCATGGTTCGAACCACAAAGCACACGGCTTGACCATTAATTGGCCAAGGGTTCGAAACCCTAGCCCATGGCCGAGCCATGGCTCGAGCGGCGGCGGCGCTAGGGTTCCAAACCCTAGCCGCCTCGCACCTTCATGCAACTTTATCGAGCCATCTTAATTGAAACCCCGGAATTGGTTAGCCACGAGTCACGGTCAGGGCATGCACGGGGTTGGCTCAACCATCTCGAGCTAAGGGTTCGAAAAACCTTGCTCTCATGTGGTAAAGCTACTAACCATGCATGCGTGAACCATTATCGAGCCAAAGAGTTCAAAACTCATCCACGTCTCAAAACTTTAGCAAAATAGGCGACGATGGCCGAGCCATGCACGGCTACTAGGGTTCAAAACCCTAGCCGTCATGAGCTAGCCGTCACGTCCAATGGGTTCTAAACCCTAATCAATTTTCGACACTTCTATGCACAATTATTAGCCACAACGACTAAGCCATCTCGAGCCAAGGGTTCGAAAACCCTAGCCCTCATGTGGCTAGCCGTGGTGTCATTTGTGATGGTGATGGCCGAAAACTTGCTCAATAAATATGATTATTCGCCAATTATATCAAATACAATTCTACGATGATTTTCACAAACTAAATATTAACATATCATATATGTTCATACAGTTTTAAATAGCATGCAATATTAATTCTAATATGATTAAACTATTTAACCACATAAATCCGATATGAGCCTTTTACACGGCTCTGATACCACTGTAAGTAATCCAAGAGCATACAACGCAGCGGAATAAAATTTTTATGGATTACTAACCAGCAGATCTATACATAGGGATTCATATCGGATAAAGGAATTACAAGTGTCTCACCCTTGTAGCGTGTTTGAAGCAGAATCCTTGTTGTAGCACCACGAGTCACAAACAAAAGTTTGCACCTTCGTCTCTACGGTATCCACACGATCAAATCGAAAGGGATGTTCAAGAACAAGTTGCTAGACTTATTCTTGAACCAAAACTCAACCCTTGGTTCGAAACCGATCAACGGCTACCAACAATTCCGACAAGCAAGCGGCGGCGGCCGTGGCTCTTGAAGAGAATGAGGCGGCCGAGAGGAGGAGAGAAGTGGAGGCTAGGTTTTGATCTCAAACAATGATATCAAAGAATGATTAACAATTAATCAAAACCTTGTATTTATATTATAAGGCTTTTAATTAAGGTTCAAGACTTTCTTAAAGTCTTATGGGCCCAAACCCATGATTTAATTAAAACCTTTTAATCACTTAATTAAAACTCTTCTTAATTAATTAATTAATTCATCCAATGAATTTAATTTCCCTTATCGATTTAATCTTTTGTGCGACCCGATAGGATCTTGTAATGTTGGCAGTGACATAAAATCTCATTTTATGTCGCAAGCATTGAGCGGTATCTAGCAACACATCAATAATACCCAAATTACAAGAATGTCAATGACTCGACATAACCTTTAGAACTTGTGATAATATTAACCATGTAGCTTAATCCCTTTGTCCTTTGTGTTTAGATTGAACACGAGTCATGGAATAGTCATACTCGTATATCCAATCTTTATTTCTTGATCCCCAAGTAGAACTAGAATAAACGAATAAGCTCGATATCTCATATCGACTCATTCGAGCATGGCCATGCATTTTAGTTCTCACTTGATCAAGGGCCAAACACATCTCCTGTTATATAGGAGGGACAAATCCTATCTCGATCAGTCAACATCCCTCTACATAATTCGTAGTGTATCCAATAGTCGCCTTTATAGTTTACCCTGTTACGGGTAACGTTTGACGATATCAAAATACATAACTCCTTATGTTGGGATCTCTGATGATCACAAGTCGTAATGATTACATACATTATTATCACTATGAGAATTGCATATGACGATCATATAACTATCCATGTTGCATTCTCATGGTGGGTCTGTCCAGTACATCGTTCTCTAACATGTACCCATATGTTGATTTGATATCTCATATCAATGAACAATTCATCGATCAACACATACTAGTCTCTACGTATTATCATTATCCCTTTCATGATAATACTTGACTAGGGACATCTGTAAGAATAATACAATATTATTCTAAGGACATTAACATATATATTAATTCACATTGCACAGTTAAAAGAATAATATATAATAATGAATTGCGATTTATAAAATCATATTACATTGTATGTCATAAACAATCATCTAATGATATGTCTTAGGGCATATCCCAACATATGTGAGTGGCATTTCATATGAGTTTGAGTTAAGTTTGAAGAGCTTATATTAAAGATAAAATCAGATTGTACTCTCATACTACATAAACACCTACAAATCTCTACAAAACCCTCTTCAAACCCTTGCTTCCTCTTTCCATCTTTTGCTTGGATTTCACTTGGTAATCAAACTAGGAAGTTGAGTGAAGTGACTTCATCCTTTCTTGGTAAGAATTGTATAGCATATGATGCATATGGATTGAAATGATGGAAACTTGAAGCATGTGGTTACTAATCTTATATGCTTTGAATTGAGACTTGTTATCATGCAAAGAATTGAGTTGTATGATGAGAGAAACATGTTTATATGTTACAAGAGATTGCATGAAACATGTTTAAATGGTTATTTTTGAGTTGTATGAGACACACCATGGAGATAAGCTCAAAATCGCCATGTTCTGAACCTTCTGGACATCGGCGATCGATCGCGAGCTTTGTGCAGATCGATCGCCAATAACAGAGCAAAAATAAGGTGGTTAAAGGATGTGGCGATCGATCGGTGGAAATGTGGCGATCGATCGCGAGAAACAGAACATTTTGGCGATCGATCGCGAGGTAGTGGCGATCAATCGCGATGGAACAGAACAGTATGGCGATCGATCGCCAGGGTCAGATTTTTGAAAAATGTTATATTTTTGTAGAATTTGATTTTAATGTATATGATACATTGTTGGTATTGTTGTAGCACCATCACAGGGGACGGGAAAACGAGGCGGTTAGACAGTGACGCCTAATTTATATCGTTTGTGTCGCAGAACAGGTACGTGTTGACGTACGAGTATATGATATTGTTGTGATGATGATGTGAGCATGTTATCATATGATTAGTGGTATCATATGCATATGCATTCATGAGATTTATATGATTGAGATGGATGCCACGATAGATATGTAGTATATGCTTTGGCTGAGATCGGTGCCACGATAGATATGCCAGTGTTGGGCATATGCTTTGGCTGGGATTGTTGCCACGATAGATATGCTACATATGCTTTGGCATGAGAGATATGCGCCAGTTGGGTATATGCTCTGGCTGTTATAACATGTGAGGACGGTACTATGATATGTGCTGCTAATATGAAGATGTGAGGAAGTTCCACTGACATATTGAGCTGAGATAGACATATCATATTGGTCTGGTTATAACAGGTTGAGGGGTGAGATATGTCATGACATATTTGCATTTGATGATGCATGATACAGGACAATCATATTTGATGTTTATAGTACTTTATCGTTTCTGTTTTGTATTGATATCGCACTGGGATGGTTTTGTATCTTTACTCATATTGTGTGATTGTTTCTGTAGGAATTCATAGACGTGGGAAGACGAGATTGTGAGTCTATTCCGCTGCGAGCTGAACCACTGCTTAGGAGTTTTTGGTCTAGGTTGTTGTGATGTATAGATGATGTGTATTATGGCATGTTTTTGTCAAACTGTAACAACCTACATAACTAAACTCTTAATCAGTGTATGTTTTTACTTAATTTTTACTCACATATGTATAATGAATTAATACATAATGGATTAAGTAACGAGGACCCCACAACAACCGATAAACGGCGGTCGGATGATCAACCAAGGCGGTGGCGGTGGCCGATGGTTCTCGGATGAGAGGGGCGGCCGAATGCCTTTTTGGATGGCTACTAGGTTTTTAGAAAAATTAACACTTAATCATCTCAAACCCTTGTTAGCTTATTATATCTAATATTAGATTTAATTAAAGGCTTTCAAAAAGCCTCATTGGCCCAAACCCAACATCTTAATTAAATACATATATCTAATATTTGTAATTAAGACTCTTCTTAATTAATTAATTCATCCAATGAATTTTATCTCCCTTTATCGATTTAATCTTCTGTGCGACCCGATAGAATCTTGCAATGTTGGCAGTGACATAAAATCTAATTTTATGTCACAAGCAATGAGCGGTATCTAGCAACACATCAAGGCTACCCAAATTACAAGAATGTCATTGACTCGACATAACCTATGGACTGTGATAATATTAACCATGTAACTTAATCCATTTGTCCAATGTGTTTAGATTGAACACGAGTCATGGAATAGTCATACTCGTATATTCAATCTTTTATTTCTTGATCCCCAAGTAGAACTAGAATAAACGAATAAGCTCGATATCACATATCGACTCATTCGAGCATGGCCATGCATTTTAGTCTCACTTGATCAAAGGCCCAAACAATTCTCCTGTTATATAGGAGGGACAAATCTTATCTTGATCAATCAGCATCCCTCTACATAATTCGTAGTATATCCAATAGTTATCTTTATAGTTTACCCTGTTACAGGTAACGTTTGACAATATCAAGATACATAACTCCTTATGTTGGGATCTCAGATGATTTCAAGTCGTAAGGATTACATACACTATTATCACTATGAGAATTGCTTATGACACTCATATAACTATCCATGTAGCATTCTCACGGTGGGTCTGTCTAGTACAGTGTTCTCTAACATGTACCCATGTGTTGATTTGATATCTCATATGTATGAACAATTCATCAATCAAAACATACTAATCTCAATGCATTAACATTATCCCGATTCATGATAATACTTGACTAGGGACAATCTTTAAGAACAATACAATATTATTCTAAGGACATTAACTTATATATTAATTCATATTACACAGATACTCGAATAATATATAATAATGAATTGCCATTAATAAAACCATAATACATTGTATGTCATAAACTATTTATAATGAGTTGTCTTAGGGCATATCCCAACACTTGACTGCTATGATTACATGTTAGATAATGAAATGTTAGACATGTAATGGATTATTAAGCAAGGATAGCGAGATGTCATATCTCTGAGTATTTTAATATGCTGAGTTGCATATAATCTAGAGAATTTGAATGCCGAGTTGCATTTAATCTAAAGAATTTGAGAATTTTATCTGTTAGCACTGACAGTTGCTGATCGGATGATGATGTAGAGTAAGTGATGAGAACATCTATAACTTGAGATTTATATATGATGCTCTTGATTTTATGATGGACAGTTAGTGTTTGGACGGGTAGCAGTGAGATGAACTTTAATAGATATCTATCGTATCTATAGGCACTATAAACTCTTAATTGAACTATAATTTAGTTATAATGCGTTCATTATTGGGAATCTTACTTATCACTTTGGGACTTAGTCCTTGTGCATAGTGTGATGACACTAGAACTATTTAAAACACATTTTGTCGATTGACATCAGGATTTTGAGTCCGAAAGACCAGGGTAATACATATGAGTATACGTCAAAACCTGTGCACGTGGAGATGATGATTTAGAACTTGAGAATATTGGAATTAGTGATATTTCAATTGAAGAATCGAGTATAGTTGTTGTGAGAAACAACGAGAATTGGTTTGAATGAAGACTTGGATATGGGGACTGTTGTAATTCAGTTCCAGTTTACGTGTCCGAACTATGAATAAAAACTACAATATGAACTCTTCTAGATGAGAGTATCTAGAGTAGTGGTAGTGATGGATGTCGATTTTCCTCTTTCTGATACGGGAAAATATGTTTTCTAGAAGGCCATGTTGATTACATGGAAAATGATAATTGATTATCGTGGACTTGAGAAATGGAAGTATCTGCTTAATCTCGATAGCTATTCACTAGTGAAGATATTAGAAATCGACTAAAGAATAAGACACCGATGTGGTGCGAAATAGTTACTGGATTAAAGGTTAATGAAGTGACTATCATTGGAATAATCCAAGTAGTCCTAGACTAGTTTCAGAAGTATCATTCCAGTTCATCCAGCTCTAGTAATGCTAGAGGTACTAAGAGATAGTAGAATATCAGATCTTTTCGAGATCACTGTGAATGTAAATATCTATTAATCCATGTGAAAGAATAAGAGAAACTGGTATCGAGCATGTCCATATGTGCTCAGGAACAGATGCAACGATAACAACAAATACTCTGAGCTAGGGGTAGATATCATGGTGGTTATTCTTTTCGACCACTCAGTTCCCGCAGCAGTTAGTTACCTATAGACCAGAGAGTATACCTTGATAGAGGATACGGTTAGAGATCCTTCAGTACTAGTGATCGCAGATACATATTATGTATTTGATCACACTACACAAGTTTTATTTAGACAAAAGCATTGGAAAATACACCACCCGAGATGATTATACTATCCGTACATGTAATAGTGAAATGTACCTTACAGTTTGATGATAGTATTGTGAATTTGAATTTAATGGTGTTGCCGAGATATGATTTTTGTATCAAGGGCATGTATACTCTGATAAATTTTGAGATATTGTAATTTGATTTCAGGGTATAATGAATTTTCGACCGTATTGTGGCTCCAAATGAAATGTTTACAGCCGCGAATAGCAAACTAAGATACTGATAGTATCAGCTATGAAAATAATTGCGGTTGCGATACTTGGAAAATGAGGGAGATTTGATAATAAGCAGTTAATGTTGATCAGGAAGAATCGAGGTTGACTGATATCCTAGTGGTAAGATTATCAAGATTTTCCTGAGGAAATAATAGAATCTCCACTAGAGAATGAATTCGATTTTAACTGTTCGTTGATACCAAGGAATAGATTCGATAAAAAAGAACTGTACGGAATGACATCAACAGAGTTGACAGACTTAGAAGAATAGTTACAGAATATCCTCGATAAGGGTACATACGTCTGAGTACGTCACTTTGGGGAAACATCAGTGATGTTCGTGAAGAAGAAGATGGTATTATGAAGATGTGTATCGACTAAAGGCAGTTGAACCGGGCTACTGTAAAGAATAAAATACCCACTGCCTAAGATCGAGAGGTATTTGGTCAATTGTAAGGAACTGTGATGTATAAGAAGAACGATTTTCACTCTGGTTACCATCAGTTCGAGTCAGAAGAAAAAATATTCTCTAGGCAGTTGGTCAAACCAGATATAGGCATTTCGAATTTTTGGTAATGCGTGCGGTCTGACAACTATACCAGAAGAGTTATGAATTTGAGGAATAAAGTATTCCGTAACTTTTTGGGATTGTAATCATATTCATCAGTGGTATACTAGTGTATTCGAGATCCGGAAGGAACCACAAAGAACATCTACGGTTGGTTATTCAGATGCTTCGTGAAGCTCAAATTGTATACCAAGTTATTGAAGTGTAAATCTTGGTTGAATTGAGTGTTATTTTGGGATAGGTGATACCAACTCACAGGATACCTGTTGATCCCCGTAAAGTAAAGGTAGTACTAATTTGGCCAAGACCAACCAGTGTACTCAAGATACAAAGTTTTATGAGTTTTGCCAGATACTACAGGCTTTTATGGAAGGATATTCTAGGATAGCCTGACCTATGAACCAATTGACTAAGAAGAAATTTGAGTTTCGTTTGGTCAGATGAATGTGAAAGAAGTTTTCATAACTGAAACTGAAATGGACTACAACCCAGTGTTGATTTCGTTTAACTGGTTCAGGGGAATATGTTGTTTGTGCAAATACGTTGGCCAAAGATTTGTGATACATTCTTATGCATCATGAGGAGATGATTGCATATGCTTCGAGATAGTTGAAGCTGAAAAAATCATGATATCCTGTTCATGAATTCGAGCTTGTGGCCATTAGTTTTTGCCTTGAAGATGTGGCAATGTTATCTGTATGACGAACAATCATAATATACTATGATTTTAGGAGTTTAAAATATCTATTATTCAGTCAGAGTTGAACATGAGATAGAAGCGATGACGAGATATATTAAATAATTTGACTCTGATAGTCAATATCAATCAGGAAAAATGAAATTAGTAGTAGATGCACTGAGCAGAAAAGTGCAAGGTGCAATGGTAGCATAAATGTATGCTTTGCAGTTTGAGTCACATCTGAATTCCAAGATCAGAAATACTCGAAGGACAGACTCATACAGGTATTGATTGAAGAAATTGGTTCTGTCTCATCAACCAACTAGATTTTAGTAAGCCATTTAGTGGCGGGTTGAGATTGAACAATCAGTAAATAGCATCGAATCCTACCGATTCGAAAGAAGTATTACTGTAGAAAGCATACTATATATGATAATGTTATTCTAGGAATGATGAGATGTATCATTCTTGAGATCCTATTTCTGATGGGATGGTATGAAGAAAGATATTTCAGAATTTTTTGGCAGATTGTTTTGACATGCCAGCAGGTCAAGATAAAAAGACGAGACCTAATGGAATACTACAGAATTTGTAAGTGCCACAATGAATTTGGGAAATTGTTAGCTTTGAGTTTTATTACTCAATTGTTTAGATCAAACAGAGATTGTGAAACAAGTTAAATCAAAGTTGATTGACTATTCAATACAAGATATTGATTTCATATGATTGTCTGTATGCCTATGAGAAAACGACATGTTTAAGATATGGATAATGTGGTTTAGTTACAGTGAGTGCCTGTAACAATTATATCTGATAGAGATCCGAGGATAATATCCGAATTCAAAAATTGTTGTCAGAATGTCATGGGTATTAAGTCAGCAATGAGTATTGCATATCCAGACTGATGGACAAACTAAGAGACTTATACAGACTTTGGAAGTTATGTCCCGATTAATAGTGATGAATTTAGTGGGAATTGACAGGAATTACTATTTATTAGTAGAATTTCCTATAAATTAAGTTCAAAACAACTATCGGGATGGCATTGGTTGAGGTTTTGTAGAGCCATAATTGTCGATAGCTGATATGATGATATGAAATTGATAATGAATTTTTGGCACAACTTGAGATTGTGGAGGAAATGCCAGGAACAATGGATTTTCTGCGAAAATGATTGATATTGGCTTAAAGTGAGCAGATTTGTTACACCAACAAGATAAATATATTGTTAGAATTTCAAGTTGAGAATCAGAATCATATGAAGATTTTACCTTTACGATGATCGATACGATTCGTTCGGTGAGGTATGATGTTGCCTCGATATTTTGAACCCTGTGGAGTCATAGAGAAGCTTGATTCAGTGGTATATCGTTGACACTACCACATCAGTTGTCACTGATACATGATGATTCTTATGTATCTATGTTTGAGACTGAGACATCTCATATGATTTAATTTGTTGATTTATACTCAGTTTTGCGATTTTGAGGACGAAATCATTTTAAGAGTGGAAGAAGTGTAAGGCCCCGATACTAATTAATCCGGATTAACGATGATTAAGCAAACTCGGATAATTAAAAGTATAGACTTTGAATTAAGGTATCCCGAACTTCGATAGGTCAAGCAACTAGTGGAACATGTTTGTAGTGCTTGTGCATGTGCATAATCACATGGCACTTGGATAACACATGCCACTAATTAATTTAACTCATTTTAATACATGATTTTGGACCATTACTTGCAAGATAGTGAGGTATTGACACATGGATTCCACAATACATCAAATACATTAAAAACCATCCAAAATAACATGGAAAGTCACGCCCATGCCATTCTTTTTTCAGATTTGGGGTATTAGTTTGAGCTAGTATTTTTCTCTCTCCAATTCATAAAACTTTCTCTTCCTTCTCTCTTCATTTTCAAAAATTTTCAGCCCTTCTCCCACTAAAATTCTCTTGAAATCTTGAGTGCATGTTACATGCAATTGAAGATTTAGAAGCTACAAAGCAAGGGTGATAGTTAGATGCAAGGATTTTCAAGTTTGAAGCATTTTGGGGGAGTTCAAGTTAGGAAGGAATGATGGTGATGGTTTGGTGCTAAACCCTTGAAGCTAATGGAAGGTATAACATGATTTTCAGTTTTATCAACACGAATTTATGTTTCGTGGGCGAATTATGGTGCAAACATTGTGAAATTTATAGTAAGTTGCTGTAATTTTAAGTCTGCAGATTTTAATAGCACGTGCAGCAAATTGTGTAGACTTTTTGATTTACTTAGAGTTCAAATTTGTAAACGGTGCTTCTAATAAAAGTTATATATAATTACGTTTTCTTTCTGTTGTTAAAATTTGAGAAACTTTGGACTTCAAATGAGTGAGATATGCTCATTTTACTAAGGAGTGCCAAGTGTACATGTAGTGTAGAAATCCGAACTTTTGATAAAGTTTCCTTTCGAATTTTTTTACGGTCTTCAAATAAACATTGTAGATCTTTTAATTTTATTGAATTTGAAAAAAAAGAGGACTTAATTTGGACTCATTTTCAATTAGTTATGAATTTATACTTTAAGTGCTCAATCTATGTCCTGCATGTGCACGAAAATGCACATGCAATGTGTTATTCGGGTTCCTGAGCATTTTTGGCAAGGAATTCCGGAAAATGTCTATAATAAGAATTGTATTGCTTTGAGTTAACTGTCTTTTGCCACTAGAATCACCCAATTTGAATTTAAAATGGAAATGTTGTGACGATTTTACTAAAAACCGCCCAAAATGGAAAACATATTTCAAAGGCTGCGTTTTTAGTGTTTAAACTACTTTTAAATGGAATAATCAGCTTGACATCATAAGATAAGAAATAAAGTACTTTGAGTTTTTGAACTTTGAGCACCAAAATCGGGTCATTTGGACGTCCTATGAATTTAAAGTGATTTTTCTACGAAAATGGGTCAAGCTGAAAATTTAAGAAAATCCCTAAGGGTCAATATTTAGATGTTGCACTTGATTCAATGCATTATTTGAACACTTGGTGTTGTTTAAAATTTATATGACCAGGTTAATAGATTCCGGGGTTGATTTGAGGAGTAGTCGATAGATTAGCATGGGTTATGAGGTACTTAGAAATGTGTTTTATCATGACGTCTGACGAAGACGTGTAATGATATTATTGTATGATTTTACATGTCATTAATTGATTTATATGATTTAATTGTCACTACATGATTCTTATGTGACTATATGACATGTTGAGATACATTGTAATACATGATATGTATTTATTTTCACATGAGATTGAATGACATAATGAGTTGCATATGTCATATGATGCATATATGATTCATGGGCATATCATATTGATCTATCCACTTCATTGATATCCATGATGATGACTGAGTTGATTTACACTGAGTGTCGGGCACGGCGATGACAGGCAGTGTAGGTACCGACTGTAGTCACGCGCGTTGCTACCGGACCTAGACACGAGGGATGACGAGAATAGCACATGATGATTCTCCTAGCGCTAAGTATGTGTGATGTCACCCTCTGCTCGAGCTGATATTGATTGATGATACCTTCCTCTGGACTCCGATATTGGTATCTTGAGATTCGATTCTTTATACCCATTCATACATCACATTCATACATGGTATGCGTTGCATGATACTTTGTCATTCTTGACATGATTTATTTATTTCTAGTACTGGGTTTGACCCCCTTCGCGGGGGGGTTGTCATGTCTTTGTTGTATGGGCATGACAGGTGGTACATGTGGACGTACTGCGGATGCTCGAGATGAAGCATCGATGAATACCATAGCTCCTTGAGAGGGAGCTCGGGTTTATGTTTTATGCTTTGAGTCTCATTAATTGTTAGAGTACTTTTTAATTACATTTTAAGTTATCGGGGTATGCCCCGAGTAACTGTATTTTAAGTATTCTATTAATGATTGGTTATATACTTGCTTATGTGATGACTAACATGTTGAATTGGGAAACTGGAATTTCATATTTTCAGTATCATTATATATGTATCACCGAAAAGCGAAAAATTTTTATGGCCATTTGACAGGCCATTTGAATAAATCTTCCGCTTTTTACGCAAATTAATCATTATGTAGAGTCTATTGACATGGCAGAGGGTGAGTTTCATTGTTATGAAGACACATGAGCCTGTTTGGAGCCTCAGGACTGCTCAAGATATTGAATGTCTTCCAGATGATTTCTTTTGCATCCGCAATTTTTCTTTGTTTCTTATCCTGTAACAATAGTTTCAGATTATCTTTGAGTTGTTCGTTGTTCTGTAAAAAAAAAAAGGTTTTAATTATGTCTGCGTGCTTCCAGATAAGTTGGATGAGCTACAAGAGCATGTAGAGTTTATTGACATGGCAAATGGTGAGTTTCATTATTATATCTTCTGGCTATGGATTTATTTGGAGCGCATGGTGCTTTATTTGGACCTTGGGGGAAGCAGATACCAACAAATGAATAATAATGTGTGTAGCTGTCATGTCTTTTGGGCCCTGATTTTTCTAGACTGGTTTGGTGACTACTTGGAATTTCACAATGTACACTTAACGAGTATCATAACGTCTTGAATTTTTAAATGGGTAGAAATTTATGTTTTGTTCACAATTAAGTGGCATCAAATCTAGATTTACATAGTTTAACTTTGAATCAACATGGACCAGGTTAGCTGGACAAGTGACAGCCTCTTGCTTTTCTACTCTAGACAACATTCGTTCAAGTTTTTATTATTAGTATCTATCTTCAATTATTGGCACATGCACTCAGCATGATTCTTGCAATCACTAGTCTGTGTCTGAACACGATACGAATCGTAATCCATTGAGAAATTGTCATCCATTCAAGCCAAGGAAACTGTTTTCGATCTATGTCCATCTGTTCATGCAACTACTTGTCATCGAACGACTATTTTCTACTAGGATGGGAGAAAAAATAAAGGAAACATATATATTAGCTACTGGATTTTTGTTTCCTCTGAAGGATATTTTTTTGTGGATTAATGTCACAAATTTTATTCAGTTGTTGCACAGAGTCAAACATGTAATCCCCTGAAGGAACATTCATACAAAACTGGACCTGGTGACAAAAGAAGATTTGGTTAAGCAGCATGCCAAAATTGCAGAGAAGCTATCTGAAGCTCTTCTTGATGTCCTTACAAAAGAAGATTTGGTTAAGCAGCATGCCAAAGTTGCAGAGGAAGCTGTCACAGGTATTATCCATCTCTCTTGCACGTTTTTAATTTGGAAGATGTTGCGTGCTTCCTTGCGTTCATTTGCAGAGTAAACAACATGTGCTGAAAAATTCCGATCCTAACATCAAGGCAAGGCTGCTGAAGTTGTTAGCACTATTGTTCAAAATAATCCAAAGAGTCAGCAGTTAGTCATGGAAGCTAATGGTCTCCAACATCTTCTGTTGTGTTTTAATTCAGATCCGGATGTTTATTAATTTGATGCATATACTTATTCTTAAGATTGGAGACTAAAGTGTAGAATAGAATAAATTTGCCTCTAAATTTAGCTGAAATGGTTTGTGGACATGGAACAACATTATGTCTTGACAGCCTTAATATTGTTATACAGTATTACAAAAATCTTCTAATCTCACACTTAACAACTCCCATGCTTTCTTTTGGATGGAACATGGTGATTCCCAATTGACAAGTGATCTTAAAACCAATTTACATCTTGGAAAATACAATACAACCTCAAATGTCACTGGGCTTAACTTTGACCGAATAAAAAAAGAAAATAACATAGTTTAAAGCATAAGACAAGTAACAATATCAAAATAATTAAGTTGGTTTATTTCCATCAGGGTCTTTGTTTTAATAAACTAAATGAGTTTTATTGCCTGGTGATTGTGTGATTCTATTTTTTGTTCTTTGTCTTCACTTTTCAAGAATAATATTGATGTTCTTCGTGATTTCTTAAAATAAGATTTACTCTATGTGTTCGTTGATGGTAAATTAGTGCTAGAACCCATAGAAATTTGCACAAGTTTAGGTAAATTTCATTTCCATGCTGTTAGTTTATTTATTTTCCTTAAGGAATACCATTAAATTTCTTTGATTTTCTGAGGGAGACCTATTTTCTTGTAGTGAGACTTATATGTAGGGAACCAAATAAGTTTGTTGTTGTTTGTCACAAGTGTATTGTGTTCTGCGGGCTATATGCCTTGCAGTGGCCGCTGTGGTGAGAGTCAGTTACCCTGAATTTTGCCTCGTCATCATTTGTTCTATGCTTTTTCACATGATCATTAAATGTTATTGATGGGCAATGTTAAACTGCTATTTCTGTTAATTGCACAACTTGTTAACTATGGTGCATTCTCACAAGGAATGAATTATGGTTACTCTCAGGTACCATTTTTATCGTATTCCTGAATGATGTGATTATGTGATCAAGGATTTAGGTTGAAGGGATATTCATGGATGATGATTTGCTCATGATGATCTTGTATTGTTTGTTCTTTTGTTTACTTTGTTTATTAATTTGATGCAATTTATGCTGCTTGCTTCAGTGCAGTTTGTACTGGATTGCTTATTGTTTCGTTCCTATTGATAGCTATTATTGGTGATATTACTCCTGTTGATGGGATCTCAAAGCTTGAAAAGAGTCGAATGGGTGTGAGCTACTTGGTGGATGTCCAAGAGGATGACTTTGATAGTTTGTATGAACTACTTGAAACGATTGTAATGACTTTGATAGTTGTAATAAATTTTTTATTCAACTTTATTTTAATTTACTAGTTTTTGTAATTTATGCTTTAACATTGGATAGATTTTGTGACAGGTTTCATGATTTTAAGTTAATAAAGATTTTTGCTTTTATTTCATTTGTTTTTTTATATGTATAAGCACGAAAAATGAAGGAAAAAAACAACTTTTAGGTTATAGTGTTGCAGTTAGGTGTAGTGTGTTTGAAATATATATAGTGACACTTTTGTTTTTAGTGACGCTTGTTTAAAGCGCCACGTAGGTGGATGTGTCAATAGGTATGTATGTTATAATGACGCTTTAAAGCGACGCGAATATGATCTTTTCGTGACTATTTTAAGCGTCACTATAACCTACATACCTATTGAAACATTCACATACGCGACGCTTTAAGCAAGCGTCACTATAGCCATATTTCGCGACGCTTTTTAGCGTCACTAAAACGGATTTTTCTAGTAGTGTTTAAATCTACCATGGGTTTTCACAATTAGAAGTATGTCATCTACATACAATATTAGGAAGATAATTATGCTCCCACTGACCTTCTTGTAGACACAAGGTTCATCTACATTTTTGATGAAACCAAACTCTTTGACTGCATCATCAAAATGAAGATTCCAACTCCGAGAAGCTTGCTTCAATCCATAAATGGATCGTTGTAGCTTGCATATCTTTCCAGCATCCTTTGGATCGATAAAACCCTAGGGTTGTGTCATGTACACATCCTCAAGCAGATTTCCATTAAGGAAAGCTGTTTTGACATCCATCTGCCAGATTTCATAATCATGAAATGCAGCTATTGCAAGTAAGATCCTAATGGATTTAACCATGACAACTGGTGAAAAAGTTTCATCATAGTCAATACCATGAATTTGTTTGAAACCTTTTGCTACCAGTCGACCTTTAAAGGTTTGTACATTACCATCCATGTCGGTCTTCTTCTTGAAAATCCATTTGCACCCTATGGGTCTTACCCCTTCAGGTGGGTCAACCAAAGTCCATACTTGGTTTGCATACATGGATTCCATCTCAGATTTCATGGCCTCTTGCCATTTCTCAGAATCAGTGCCCATTATAGCTTCTTGATAAGATGACGGTTCATCCTCATCAATAAGTAGTAAGTCACCTTGTTGAGTCACAAGAAATCCATATCTCTATGGCTCCCGGTGTTCTCTTACAGACCTACGCTGGGCTTGTGTCTCTTGAGCAGGCACTTCATCCACAACAGCTTGTGGTGACTGCTCTGTTTCCATCTCAATATCATGTTCAGTGTTTTCTTGTGGTTGAACTTCACTAAGTTCTATATGTCTCCCACTGGTTTTTCTAGAAATAAATTCTCTTTCAAGAAAGACACCAGTCCGACCACTGGTTTTTCTAGAAATAAATTCTCTTTCAAGAAAGACACCAGTCCGAGCAACAACCACTTTGTTCTCGGTGGGATAATAGAAATAGTATCCTTTCGTTTCCTTAGGATACCCCACAAATAAACACTTATCATATTTGGGTCCAAGTTTGTTAGAGGCGTGACGTCTCACGAAAGCCTCACAACCCCAAATCTTCATAAAATACCTACTAGGACGTTTCCCAGTGCATATGTCATATGGCGTCTTTTCCACTGATTTAGATGGAACACGGTTCAGTATGAATATTGTTGTTTCTAAAGTATGTCCCCAAAAGGATATCGGAAGATCTGCATGACTCATCATTGATCGAACCATGTCCAACAAGGTTCGATTCCTCCTTTCGGATACACCATTCCATTGTGGAGTATACGGAGGAGTGAGTTGTGGGACTATCCCACACTCCTTTAGATAGTCATGAAACTCTTGGCTTAGGTATTCACCTCCTCGATCTGATCGAAGGATTTTGATACTTTTACCAAGTTGGTTTTGTACTTCATTCTTGAAGTCCTTGAACTTTTCAAAGGTTTCATGTTTAGGTTTCATTAGGTACACATACCCATATCTACTGAAGTCGTCAGTAAATGTAACGAAGTATTGAAAACCACCTCTAGCATGTGTGCTTATTGTTCCACATACATCACTATGTATGAGACTCAATAAATCATTTGTCCTTTCAACATGTCCCTTGAAAGGAGCTTTAGTCATCTTGCCCATTAAACAAGATTCACATGTTTCATATGATTCAAAATCAAATGAATCCAATACTCCATCCTTATAAAGTTTTGATATGCGATTCTCGTTTATATGGCCCAAGCGACAATGCCAGAGATAAGTTGGATTAGAATCATTATTCTTAATCCTTTTAGTATTTATGTTATAGACAGGCATATCAAGATTTAATACATAAAGACCGTTAATCATTTGTGCACTAGCATAAAACATATCATTTAAATAAATGGAGCAACAATTGTCCTTTATAATAAATGAAAATCCAAACTTGTCCTAACAAGAAATAGAGATAATGTTTCTAGTAATTGAAGGCACATAAAAACAGTCTTTTAAAACCGGAAGGCAAAGACAATGAATAATCTCCTATAGCTAATGCAGCAACTCTTGCTCCATTTCCAACTCGGAGATCAACTTCACCTTTCGCCAATGTCCTACTCCTTTTGAGATCCTGCACATTTACACAAATGTGAGATCCACATCCAGTATCTAATACCCATGATGAAGAAGTAGATAAATTGACTTCTATAACAAAAATACCTGAAGCGGAAGTCACACTTCCTTTCTTTAGATCCTCCAGATATACTTTGCAGTTTCTTTTCCAATGGCCGGTCTCACCGCAATGGAAACAGTTCCCTTCCTTTGCTATCCCTCCCTTTGGCTTTAGTGCATAAGACTTTGGCTTAGATTTAGCAAAGACCTTCTTTGCTTTCTTGTTGCCTTTAGCTTTGGCCCTTCCTTTGCCCTTATTCACAATAAGGACATTTGTGGCCTTAGTCTTCTTAGTATTTGCTTCATATGTTCTCAACATACCAAGCAACTGGGGTAGAGTCTTTTCCATGTCAGTCATATTGTAATTTACTACAAATTGACTGAAGCTCTCAGGCAACGATTGCAAGATTACATCGGTGGCCAACTCTTGGTCCAATGGAAAACCTAGCTTGTCCAGATTCTCAATGTACCCAATCATCTTGAGCACATGAGTTCCAACTAAGCTTCCTTCTACCATCCTGCACTGGAATAACGCTTTAGAGACGTCATACCTCTCTTGTCTAGCTTGCTGTTGGTACAACTGCTTTAAGTGTTCAATCATATCGAACGCCTCCATTTCCTCATGTTGCTTCTGAAGCTCAGAGTTCATGGTGGCAAGCATGAGGCACCCAACATCAAGTGCGTCACTCTGATGCTTCTTGTAAGCATCTCTTTCAGCTCTTGTAGCTGTTAGGGGAGGTTCCTCAGCGGGCAAGGGTTCCTCTAGGACATATTGTTTCTTTTCTTGTTTGAGGACTATCCTCAAGTTCCTATGCCAGTCTAGGAAATTTGTCCCATTTAATTTGTCCTTCTCAAGGACCGATCGCAGTGATAAAGTGCTAGTAACGTTGTTAGTTGCCATGGATATCTACAATATAAATATGCAAAATAAGTTTATGATTTAAATCATTTAACATGGTCTTATATTAAATGATACTCCCACTATTTTGTTTGAAAAATATCAACCCTCGAAACCTTTAGTGGGCCAAGATCCATATTTCGCCTAATCTTGAGTTTGGCTAATCGCCCAAGACTCGGTTATTTAGGTAGACAACACTTTGTCAATTATATCACATATAATTCTTGGATAGTTGGACGAACAACACTTTGTTCAATTCATCAAATGAATTATAATCCAACCCATGCCTCTAGGTTCCCAATCCTATTGAGATAACCTAGTTAAGTCGTACCCAATTAAAGTATAACGGATATCACTTTTATCCTTTCGCGCCTTACTAAGATTGCCACGGTGCTTTGCTTTGGCAAACCCACACATGTACAATCGAAGTTATTGACGAGTACTTTTATTTTGGAAGGCATCTAAAACTTAATATTTTAGAGGGATTTATTGATCTCATGATTAATTTGATAATTTAAAATATGTCCACTACATATAGTTGTATACATATCTACATATATGTGTAATACTATTATCAAACTAAAACATAAGATAAATCATGCATCAACATACATAATTAAACGTGACATGGTTATAGCCCCTACTAATGATTTTCTCAAGCCAATGAGAAAATCCTATGAGTCAACCTAAGGTAACTTCACAAGCACCTTCCTTTGGCTCCAATTTGTGAATGGCCTCCTCATCCCGGCACGATGCTCCATCTTCATTGATCACCATCAATAAAATAAACTACACTATTTACAAGATATAGAATTCCTCGATTCACATTCGAGGGGAACATAGGGGAGGGATTACATTTAGAATAAAATAGAGAAAGGCACGACACGCAGGTCGTATTATAAATTACAAACATCCACAAATCCTATCTAATAGGTCAAAGGGCTATAACCACGCACCATGCTCAAACAACACATAAAGCATGCATTAACATTTAATTAATTAAATTCTAAACATTTTAAATTTAATTCTAATTAAAACTGTAAAATAATTTTTGAAAAATTATCGTACGCTCGGGACATCACATGCCTCGAACTAAAGCGATTAAGACACGAACCACCATGGTTCGAACCACAAACACTCGGCTGGACCATTGATGGGCCTAGGGTTCGAAACCCTAGCCCATGGCCGAGCCTTGGCTCGTGTGGCGGCGGCGCTAGGGTTCCAAACCCTAGCCGCCTCGCACCATCTTCGTTTTTCATCGAGCCAACTTGCTCGAAACATCGTAATTCATGAGCCACAAGCCACGGTCCAACCATGGACGGTCCATGACGGTGACGGCTTAACCATCTCGAGCCAAGGGTTCGAAAAACCCTAGCCCAAGCGGCGGCCGAGTGGCTTATGTGACTAGGGTTCAAAACCCTAGCCTTTTGCAAGCGGCGGCCGAGCCATGGTGACTAGGGTTCGAAACCCTAGCCCTTAGGTGGCGTCGGCCGTGAGCCATGCACGAGCCAATGTTCCGGTTTTGATCACGAATTATCATATATTTCGATCCGTCAATTATATCATATATAATATCATACGATGATTTTCGCAAACTCGATTTAATCCATATCATATATGAAATACAGTTTTAAATAGCATGCAATATAAGCTCTAATATGATTAACAAAATTTAATCACATAAATCCGATATGAGCCTTGAACCTGGCTCTGATACCACTGTAAGTTACCCCATGAGCATACAACGCAGCGGAATAAAATTTTGGGATTAATAACACCGGATCTATACATAGGGATTCATATCGGATTAGAGAATACATAAGAGTCTTACCCTTGTAGCGTGTTTGAAGCAGATTCCACGGAGCAGCACGTCCAACGAACTCCGAGTCACAAACGAAAGTTTTCACCTTCGTCTCTACGGTATCCACACGATCAAATCGAAAGGGATATTCAAGAACAAGTTGCTAGACTTATTCTTGAACCAATACACGAAGCAAACTCGATTCACAATCGAAAGATGGCACGAAAACAATCAAGGATGCACTTCGACAATGATGAAGCCGAGAGCAAACTTGAGAGAACGGCCGAGAGCTTCTTCACGTGTAGGTTTAGTGTTATTTTTGTTGTCTTGCAATAAAACCTTGTAATCATCTTTTATATAATTAATTAAAGGTTTTCATAAAGCCTCATGGGCTTAAGCCCATGATTTAATTAATCATTATGATTATTAATTAAGACTCCTCTTAATTATTTAATTCATCCCATGAATTTTATTTCCCTTCTCGATTTAATCTTTTGTGCGACCCGATAGGATCTCGTAATGTTGGCAGTGACATAAAATCTCATTTTATGTCGCAAGCATTGAGCGGTATCTAGCAACACATCGATGCTACCCAAATTACGAGAATGTCAATGACTCGACATAACCTTTAGAACTTGTGATAATATTAATCATGTAACTTAATCCCTTTGTCCTTTGTGTTTAGATTGAACACGAGTCATGGAATAGTCATACTCGTATATCCAATCTATATTTCTTGATCCCCAAGTAGAATTAGAATAAACGAATAAGCTCGATATCTCATATCGACTCATTCGAGCATGGCCATGCATTTTAGTTCTCACTTGATCAAGGGCCAAACACATCTCCTGTTATATAGGAGGGACAAATCCTATCTCGATCAGTCAACATCCCTCTACATAATTCGTAGTGTATCCAATAGTCGCCTTTATAGTATACCCTGTTACGGGTAACGTTTGACGATATCAAGATACATAACTCCTTATGTTGGGATCTCTGATGATCACAAGTCGTAAGGATTACATACAATATTATCACTATGAGAATTCCATATGACGATCATATAACTATCCATGTTGCATTCTCATGGTGGGTCTGTCCAGTACATCGTTCTCTAACATGTACCCATATGTTGATTTGATATCTCATATCAATGAACAATTCATCGATCAACATATACTAGTCTCTACGTATTATCATTATTCCAATTCATGATAATACTTGACTAGGGACATCTTTAAGAATAATACAATATTATTCTAAGGACATTAACATATATATTAATTCACAATGCACAGTTAAAAGAATAATATATAATAATGAATTGCCATTCATAAATCCATAAACATTGTATGTCTTAAACAATCATCTAATGACTTGTCTTATGGCATATCCCAACAGGGAAGACCTCACACATATGACAACAAAAGTGGGTTTCAACACCCACAATATACACTAATGACTCTCATATCAGCTGCAATTCTACCCTTAATTGCATGCAACATGGAATGAAAGAGAGAAGGGCTCATGCCTTTATATACAACCCATATACAAGTATAACCGTGCTCACATGCGAGCATCTTAAATGTGTATATAAAATCCTCGGGTGTATATATGTACTCTATACGATACCGTGCTCCATCAAGCCCTAGTACCACGATCCTGGGAGTACGTCCTATCAACAGCTCGAGCTCAACTCCAAGGCCATCGATGTACCTGTTCACCTGTCCCAACAGAGACAGCCCCCACACGGGGTGAGCATACCAATTCCACAATTTCATGATCATAATGACAAAATACATAATTTATAAAAATGTAAATATTGTGGAACATATGTGATACTTCCTGGATGGCATCATCCTCATCCGGGCTTACCCTGTAATATCCCTGTTCTCAAAACAGACAAATTCATCAAATCTCAAACATCCAGTTAATCATTACATTGATTAACCATTGCCAATTTCAAATTAACAACATTTCATAACATCTTTCTTTATCTAGCAATTATCATAATTCCAGATAACTTCCGATACTAGTTAATCACTTCTCTGATTAACTATGTCTCTGTTCCTATTCATTACCAATAGGGAATAAAATACAGATATCCTAGATATCTACTCAAATGCCACATTTTCATTTCTTACTTCATAGTAGCGTCATACTATTGGTGTTCGCTCCGTAGCAACCACACCCCATCATTTGCTCGCTTCATAGCGGCACCAAGCATTTCACCATGTGAATCAAAATAACGTGACCAAGTCCCGGTGCCATCATAGTAAAACATTTCATATATATTAAATCATGCATCATACTTGTAAAACATCATTTAAGCTATGCTCGTACGCTAAACGTACCTTAAATCCTCGAAGTCCGAGCCAAACCTTGTTCGAGTTCCATGCCCCGAGGAACGATGTGCTAACACGATAAATAATTCACAATTATTTACGAACATGTAACCCATGCTCAAGCACATCCATAACCCTCAAAATATTGTCAACACACGACAATAAATCATTTAAAAGACCCGGGGCAGGGTACATGCAGGGAGGGAAACAAATGAGACAATATCGAAAATTGTTCAAGAACACCCTACAAATTTTTCGAACCCTAACATCTCAAATCGAACCTAATTAAGCATCATAATACATCTAAAACATGTGATAATCGATCACTAACATGAATCATCACCCCATTGCCAAAACCCCCAAAATTCGAAATCAAACCCTCACAAAATTAGGGCAAAATTAGAACCAATACCACCAAATTTAGCAGGGAATTACATGAGAGGCATGAAAAAGAGGTAAGGAAGGTTACCTAATCGAAAATCGGAAGAAAATCGACCGAAATCGACGAACCGTAGAAATTTGGGGATCGACGCATTCCTGCAAAATTCGACTCCAAGACGCGACGAAACTTCGAATTACCGGTACAGAAAGGAGCGCCTGGACGAGACGAAGCCACCGGTAGGTCGGACGCGCCGAACGGCGGCCGGACGGCGGCGGGCGAAGCGCTTGAAGCGGCGGGGGCTGGTGCAGACGGGAAATGGGCGCGGGGAGAGAGAGAGTGACGGGCTGGAGGGCTGAAATGAAATTTTTAAATTAAATCTCGGGTTCAACTGGTATTTATAGCAAAAATACCCCGTAATACTAATAGCCCCACAAATACATCATGATTCATTAAAAATCATCTGTTTTCAAAAACTCTCTCTCTAACTCCAAAACCCCCTACCGGTGCCCACACAAGCACCCGAGATCCCGAGTCACAACAAAAACCCAACTCATAGGTTTTTCACCGGAATGAGAATACAATCTCAACCTCTGGATCCAACGATCCCAACTACCCAAATAAACGAGCCCAGAAGGCCCAACACCGCGATTAAACTCCAAATCGCCACGTAAAACAACTTTAGGGGTTATTAACACTCCGGGATTAACATCTATAATCCCTGGTCATCACAATATCCCCCACTAAAAGAATTTCGTCCTCGAAATTAGCACCGGTGTATTACATAACACCCAGGCTACACAACAACATGGAGCCATAACCTCGATTCTTGACCATATCAGAATCGTCTTAATAAACGCGAGGATACTTATCTCACATCAAACTCTGAAACAGAGCGACTTTACCAAAACAACATATCACTCAAGAGGCAAACGTACCTCGATGCGGGTCATCCCAAAAGTCAGTCCCTCATGAATGCAAAACAACCAATACTTACGACCGTAGATCAGACAGTCATCCTTAGTTCTAATACAACTAGTAAGAACGCATCCTGAATGACACCTCAACCGTGAGAACGTTGACCTCGTGTCAAACTCTGGAGTGGAATAGACTTCCAAATCCATCATAACGTCAAAGAGCGTCAGCACAACCCAACGCTAATCATCCAAAAGCAGTTAGTCAACTGAAACTGCGAGGATTCGAATCGCTCCCGATTCCATCGTAGATATCATTCAATGACATCTCTTATCATGACTCACGATGTCTAACATACATCATTACAAGGGAAACATCAGTATACCACGGTGTACACATACCAAACCTGGTTTCCACTTCAAACCTCCTCCATCGAAGGAGCAGTCGCATCATTGCAACTCAATTTGGGCAACTCACGCCACAGATTCACACAAAAGACATCTCACAAGATGTCCACCTCCGGATATCCCAAGAACCACATCCTGGTCATAAATAAACAATCGAGACTCCACAGAGCTTCTAATTTGAAAGGACATACAATAAACCCATTGCATCCTCAACGCTTGTGTCGACAGCGACACCCAACTAATCCGAATTCCTGCCATCCCTTGATAATCCTAGGATTTAACAATCCAAACTTGGGAAGGCTATCGCATAACTCGGAGGAAAACACCAATAAGGAAATTCCTTAACCCACACAAGATAATCCCTCCTCAAAGGGAGTCAACTAACTTCACGATTATCCCTCATAGTCATCGTGCCATGGAGATTCCCAATCTCAAGGTGTTCCATATCTCTCATCAGAGATTTAACCATCCAAACATAGTATAACGTTATGCTTGACAAAAAGGAAATCAATAACCGGCATCCGTGTACTCTCCGGTATACCTGCCTAAGCACTGACATCATATGCATACTCAATGCACTTGGCTCGGGTATCTACAACATACCCCTAAGCCCCAAACACAACTGTCAATCCTGAGTCATTCCCATCCAGTGGAGAATGATAATCGACGATCAACAACACGGCGTGATTCCCAAAATCAACACCACATGCACCAACTTACCGAATCTTTCAAAGATTCCCAAATAGGTATAATACTACCTCCTTCCCCACAAGGGAAGTGCCATCGAACTCGAGATCCACAAGTCTCGAACCACCGTTCGGAAAAACTGGATACCATAACACCCATTGTATCCCAAATACACGGGTTCCCTCAGATCGAGTCAATAACGACCTGATGACTCTCTTGTTGGTACTCCAACATCCTGAGCTGTCCCAGACAAGTCTCACCAAGATTAAACATAAACGTATACACGTTTCAGTGAGGCATACACAGCCTCAATTTCAAATGACGTGGTGACTACTAGAGTCCACCACAGTCCATATCGTATCACCTTTTGATTTGCCAAATTTGGTTCCAACGAGCAGTATAACGGCTCTAGCAAGCCCCTCATGGTGCTGCACACACGCGGCAGACAAACTAGTCTCTGTCCCTTTAGGTTTACCTCAAACCTACCGACAAGATGGGCGTTCCCACATGGCATACCATACCATGGGAAGAAGATCAATAGAGTAGTGGGTCTTTACCCAACATTCCTCTAATGCCGATACACCCTGGACGCTCCAGTGTCCCTATGTACTTAACATAACCTGATCCTACTCCCTTAGGACCCATCCTACACCCTCATGGGTGGTGTGACCATGTCTACCACATGTCATATCAATAGAAAGCGAGTAATTTCCTCCACGATTACTCCAGTCGTCAAATTACATGGCCAAAAACCATTCCAACGAGTATACCCCAAGGGTACCACCACTCGTAATATGATCACCTCAATCATATGCTGCGGTACAATCACATGTACAGCGTGTCCATCCATTTCTCGAGCAGCCCGCTCGGTATAAGGGTCACGTCAACCGGTGATGTAGACACCACCTTGTGCTCGGCACTGGCACCCAAAGCATACAACTGAATACGTATACTCAACGCATTGTTCATCGTAACGATGATGCATGCCTACTAAGACATCTCCTACACCATCGTCATCGTCATCCCGTGACGATACATGCCCACTCATGGCATCTAAGGCACCGTCAACTAGTGACGATACATGTCAACAATGACATCTAAATGACCTAGTCAACTCGTGACGGTCCATGTACATCAACGTATGTCATCCATCATCATGCTAGTAAAATAGTCATAATAAAACATGCATATCATCGCATACCAGCAATAATAATGCTAATAGAATAGCAATATCACATACCTCATCGCTAACAAGATAGCGGCATACTTGTCTCCGTCGCTCGATAATAGTGCGAAATCAGCACTCATCGCTCGAAGGCGGCATAATCTTGTGCTGAGTACATAGCGGCACAATCCATCGCTATAGAATTCGACGGCATGATACCTCGTCATATAATAAGTGTCATGAAACCTCGCTATACACCTGAGCATGAATCATCGTCCACATAATAGCGGAAAGAGGCATCGCTATCAACATATCTGGCGGCACTAATCATCGCCAATCCTCATAGAAGAATGAGTCATCGTAAATCCACATAATAGCGGAATGGGGCATCGCTATCATCATATCCGGCGGCATAAATCGTCGCCAATCCTCATAAAAGAATGAGTCATCGTAAAATAGCGGAATGGGGCATCGCTATCATCATATCCGGCGGCATAAATCGTCGCCAATCCTCATAAAAGAATGAGTCATCGTAAATCCACATAATAATATCGTATGGCCTCTTACCATATGGGCATCTTACCCCGTGGCATCTTACCACAAATAACATCGCATGGCCTCTTACCATGTGGGGCATCTTACCCCGTGGCATCTTACCACATAATAATATCGCATGGCCTCTTACCATGTGGGGCATCTTACCCCGTGGCATCTTTCCACAAATAACATCGCATGGCCTCTTACCATGTGGGGCATCTTACCCCGTGGCATCTTACCACAAATAACATCGCATGGCCTCTTACCATGTGGGGCATCTTACCCCGTGGCATCTTACCACAAATAACATCGCATCATTATATAACCATCATATAAACATCATCATTATAAACTTATTCATCATAATCATCGTCATAAACATCATATCATCTTTACTCATCATAAACATCATCATCATAAACTTACTTATCATAATCATCATCATAAACATCATATCATCTTTACTCATCATAAACATCATCATCATAAACATACTTATCATAATCATCATCATAAACATCATATCATCTTTACTCATCATAAACATCATCATAAACTTACTTATCATATGTACTTGTGCAATCCTTGCATAATCATAGTATAGAAGTATGGTTTACCGTCAGATGCCCGTACGTTTCTTACGTACCTTCCTTGCTTGAACATTACATGAACAAACGCATTAGTATATTCAATAATAATTGAGACCATACCAAAGTATTCCACTGTCGGTTGTCTACCCAGTCTGTCCTCAGACAATACATCATATCTTTCTTTTCCCTGATTTTCTTACCAAAATCAGATTCCTTGGCACGTAACATATAGAGTGCTAGACATCACTATTAATGCCATCCTATCGTGTTCCATACGATTCCTGCAACCACAATGGTTAGCAATACCACTTTTCATATTATAAAAGCACATAAACAATTCGTTATGTCGTATAACATTAATGCCATCATGCATAAATATGTGCTATCAATAACTTCCTAGGCCCTCAACAGCCCCAAAGAGCTAACCACTGCTCTGATACCACTAATGTAAAGACCCCATATACTTAACCCTTGATTAGTGTATTAATCATTATGTGTGGCACATGCTTTCAATAAAAAGTCAATCGGGAAGCTCAGTTGATACTTTACCATTGAATGGCAACTACAAATTTTTTCTTTAATACTCAATGTTATAAGATCATCAGCCTAACAACAAATAGACTCATAAAGTTCGCCCATTACCATCCTCTTTGTGCCACTTTTTACATTGTGGACTTTTATAAAAATTTGGGAAGAACCTCCCCATAAATAGAGCTATCCCGAAATAGAAGCACAACACATAACATAATTCCCGGCCAGGGAAAACGTAATACTCATCATAATACAACAATACCAAGTAAATTCCCAGCCAGGGAAGACCTCACACATATGAAAACAAAAGTGGGTTTCAACACCCACAATATACACTAATGACTCTCATATCAGCTGCAATTCTACCCTTAATTGCATGCAACATGGAATGAAAGAGAGAAGGGCTCATGCCTTTATATACAACCCATATACAAGTATAAACGTGCTCACATGCGAGCATCATAAATGTGTATATAAAATCCTCGGGTGTATATATGTACTCTATACGATACCGTGCTCCATCAAGCCCTAGTACCACGATCCTGGGAGTACGTCCTATCAACAGCTCGAGCTCAACTCCAAGGCCATCGATGTACCTGTTCACCTGTCCCAACAGAGACAGCCCCCACACGGGGTGAGCATACCAATTCCACAATTTCATGATCATAATGACAAAATACATAATTTATAAAAATGTAAATATTGTGGAACATATGTGATACTTCCTGGATGGCATCATCCTCATCCGGGCTTACCCTGTAATATCCCTGTTCTCAAAACAGACAAATTCATCAAATCTCAAACATCCAGTTAATCATTACATTGATTAACCATTGCCAATTTCAAATTAACAACATTTCATAACATCTTTCTTTATCTAGCAATTATCATAATTCCAGATAACTTCCGATACTAGTTAATCACTTCTCTGATTAACTACGTCTCTGTTCCTATTCATTACCAATAGGGAATAAAATACAGATATCCTAGATATCTACTCAAATGCCACATTTTCATTTCTTACTTCATAGTAGCGTCGTACTATTGGTGTTCGCTCCGTAGCAACCACACCCCATCATTTGCTCGCTTCATAGCGGCACCAAGCATTTCACCATGTGAATCAAAATAACGTGACCAAGTCCCGGTGCCATCATAGTAAAACATTTCATATATATTAAATCATGCATCATACTTGTAAAACATCATTTAAGCTATGCTCATACGCTAAACGTACCTTAAATCCTCGAAGTCCGAGCCAAACCTTGTTCGAGTTCCATGCCCCGAGGAACGATGTGCTAACACGATAAATAATTCACAATTATTTACGAACATGTAACCCATGCTCAAGCACATCCATAACCCTCAAAATATTGTCAACACACGACAATAAATCATTTAAAAGACCCGGGGCAGGGTACATGCAGGGAGGGAAACAAATGAGACAATATCGAAAATTGTTCAAGAACACCCTACAAATTTTTCGAACCCTAACATCTCAAATCGAACCCAATTAAGCATCATAATACATCTAAAACATGTGATAATCGATCACTAACATGAATCATCACCCCATTGCCAAAACCCCCAAAATTTGAAATCAAACCCTCACGAAATTAGGGCAAAATTAGAACCAATACCACCAAATTTAGCAGGGAATTACATGAGAGGCATGAAAAAGAGGTAAGGAAGGTTACCTAATCGAAAATCGGAAGAAAATCGACCGAAATCGACGAACCCTAGAAATTTGGGGATCGACGCATTCCTGCAAAATTCGACTCCAAGACGCGACGAAACATCGAATTACCGGTACAGAAAGGAGCGCCTGGACGAGACGAAGCCACCGGTAGGTCAGACGCGCCGAACGGCGGCCGGACGGCGGCGGGCGAAGCGCTTGAAGCGGCGGGGACTGGTGCAGACGGGAAATGGGCGCGGGGAGAGAGAGAGTGACGGGCTGGAGGGCTGAAATGAAATTTTTAAATTAAATCTCGGGTTCAACTGGTATTTATAGCAAAAATACCCCGAAATACTAATAGCCCCACAAATACATCATGATTCATTAAAAATCATCTGTTTTCAAAAACTCTCTCTCTAACTCCAAAACCCCCTACCGGTGCCCACACAAGCACCCGAGATCCCGAGTCACAACAAAAACCCAACTCATAGGTTTTTCACCGGAATGAGAATACAATCTCAACCTCTGGATCCAACGATCCCAACTACCCAAATAAACGAGCCCAGAAGGCCCAACACCGCGATTAAACTCCAAATCGCCACGTAAAACAACTTTAGGGGTTATTAACACTCCGGGATTAACATCTATAATCCCTGGTCATCACAGATGTTGTGAGACCCCGATATCTCAAACATACTAATAGGTGCGATTAAGAGAACTAAACATTCATATGAATAAATCAGAGTAATAAGTCATGTTGATTAACCTGAGCTTAAGAGATACAGTACCAAAAGTTTCAAAAAGGAATTTCACAAATTTCTACAAAAGATACTACACTATAGTCTTACTCTACCACATGTAGAAGCTATACAAAAATTTTCTCTAACATGCTAATCCTGTAGCACTCCTTACAGCTCGGCTTTTCAACCCCGACCCTGGTTCTCATCATCAAAAGCACCTACAAAGACAACCCCCAACACATGAGCATAACATAATTCATATACCACATAATATGAATGTAAGACATAAATGCATATCATAAAATACAAAGCACTTCCTGTATTTCCATCGCATTTACAATGCCCATTGGTTGTCCCTGTACCACAATTCATAATCAAAACACTATATGAATATATGGCTTCACCAATAAATGTCATGGCATATCATCTCTTTTTCTTGAGTCAGTCATCATCAGTTATTTTAATGCTTCTTCGCTTTACAATCTCAAAACAAGCGGTATCTCATCCTCGCTTCTTCATACTAGCGGTATCTCATCCTCGCTTAGTATGGTATACCCCGCCTCCATGTGCAAGCAAGCCTCCCCCGTCCCGCTCCACATTTTTAGCGGTCAAGCGTAAGCATTAAAACCTTCACTGTGATCACCCCTGACTCGTGGAATACACCTCTTTATTCCACATCACAATATGCAACAACAATGCATAATATGCAACAACAATGCATAATAACATGTATCATACTCTTAATGCATCACATTGCATTCACCATGTGTCAAATAGACAAACATAAAATACATGTTACCGTTGGGATGCCCGTACGTCGCTTACGTACCTTTCCAAAATGTAGTGTGTTGTGGGACTCTATCCCCTGCGCTGTGTAGCTGTCTGTGAAGGCTCTACACCAGTGTACAACACAATATTAGATGTCTCATTACAATCCAATATCAAATTTAAACAAATTCCACATTTTTCAAAAAAAGCACTACCGATCGATCGGCCCTCATCACCGATCGATCGGTGAACTGTTCGAATTATGCAAAAATGTTGCGGCTTTTGCCGATCGATCGGTGTTCTTCACCGATCGATCAGTCGCTCAGTTTCAGCCCAGATTTCCAGAATTCTTTAACACCGATATTTATGCCTCTTTATCTAACATGTAAGACATACAAAATGCCAAACCCAACATGCTAGCAGTTACAATACACTACCCTGAGTGTATTCATATAAAATATATATCCCAAACACAAATTCACATGCATTAAAATTGCCCATTAACATCAGTACTCAATCAACTTTTCTGAAAAACAGGGCATTGTCTTCCTGCCCAGATTTTCGAGTACCCACTTTCAAGCAATAAACTCTACCATAAAAGTCATGAAGTTTGCTCGAATAAAAATGTCAAGGGCTTCACAAAACTACCATGTATGTACTCAACCCAAAGGTTTACCAAAAACCTAGCTAACATGCATGATATCACCTTCACAATTTCACTCCCATCCCATATTTTCCAGAAAAATAGGGCACACACATTACCCAGATTTTCGAACACTAAACTTTACATGCTTAAATCTTCCACATAAAACATGTAACATGATCAAGGAAAAATACTGGAAGCTTCACAACAACACTATATAAGCATTTAAATCGAAGGTTTTAAGAAACCAAATCTAACATGCCATTTTTACACCAACAAAAAGCATGAACTTAAACACTTAAATTCAAAACCAGAACATGGTTTCTCACCCGTTTTTGCTCCAATTTTTGCAAGCTTTCCAAGCAATAAAAATGGTGAATCTCCTCATTTTCTTACTTATCAGATGTTGGACGAAAAATGGGAGAGAGATGGAGGAGTTTCAGCAATGGAAAGGTGGAGTGGGAGATGGGGCAAGGGGTATGGGTAAGCAGTTGGCAGCAGGGTATGGGTCAAGGGGGGTGGTTGGGTGGTGGGTTATGTGATGTGTTATGTTTTGGTCCCGGTATTTAGCACGATGTATTAAAATATCCTCACATGATATTTTATAGTATTTTCTCAATAAAATACTTCAATTCCCATTTAAATATGCTTCACCAAAACGATTAACACACACCCCAAATAATCATACCACAACCCCAACATCCCAACATATGTCGCATGCACCACGAAATGTAACTCTTCAACCATATTAATTCAACCTCATGAATTAACACTAAATCATCATAATATAAATAAATGATTAAAATCACATAATCATTTCGGGGATATCACAGATGCTTCTTGTAAGCATCTTTATCGGCTTTAGCAGCGGTCAAGGGAGGTTCCTCAGCAGGTAAGGGTTCCTCTAAGACATATTGCTTCTTTTCTTGTTTGAGGACAATCCTAAAATTCCTATACCAGTCTAGGAAATTTGTCCCATTAAGTTTGTCATTCTCAATGACCGATCGTAATGATAGTGTGCTTGTAACGTTGTTTGTTGCCATGGATATCTACAATATAAATATGCAAAATAAGTTTATGATTTTAATCATTTAATATGGTCTTATATTAAATGACACTCCCACTATTTTGTTTAAAATTATCAACCCTCGAAAACGTTAGTGGGCCAAGATCCATATTTCACTTAATCTTGAGTTAGCTTTGGCTAATCGCCCAGGACTCGGTTATTTAGGTAGACAACTCTTTGTCAATTACAATCACATGCAATTCTTGGATGGTTGGACGAACAACGCTTTGTTCAAATTCATCTAATGAATTATTTTCCAACCCCATGCCTCTAGGTTCCCAATCTTATTGAGATAACGCTAGTTAGTCGAACCCAATTTTAAATAACACGGATATCACTTTTATCCTTTCGCGTCTTACTAAGATTGTCACGGTGCTTTGCTTTGGCAAACCCACGCATGTTCAATCGAAGTCTTGACGAGTATTTTTAATTGGAAGGCATCTGAAAACTTAATATTATAAGAGGGATTTATTGATCTCATGATTTTATTAATATTGAAAATATGTCTGGTACATATATGAATATATACATATCTACATATACATATATCAAGCATCAATAATAAATAAAACAGTAAACATGCATCTCATACATGAACATAAAGTAAACGTGACATGGTTATAGCCCATACTAGCGATTTTCTCAAGCCAATGAGAAAATCCTAAAAGTCCACCTAAGGTTACTTCTCCAAGCACCTCTTTGGCTCCCTTTTGTGAATGGCCTTCTCATCCCGGCACCATGGTCCATCTTCATTGATCTCCATCAATAAAAACTCTAACTAAACTATATAACAATTACATGATTTAGAGAATTCCTCGAGTTACATTCGAGGGGGAGCATAGGGGAGGGAATACATTCAGAAAAATAGAGAAGGCACGACTCGCAGGCCGTATTAAATTACAAACATTCACAAACTCCTATCTAATAAGGCATAGGGCTATAACCATGCACCATGCTCAAACAAAAACATGCTATAACAATTAATGAATTAAATTCTAAACATTTTAAAATATAATTCCAATAAAACTGTAAAATAAATTTTATGAAATTATCGTACGCTCGGGACATCACATGTCACGGATCCTTAGCCCCAAAATCCACGTCCAACCACGAGGGTTCGAAACCCTAATAATTGGCGACGGCGGCCGAGAGCCATGCACGGCTGCTAGGGTTAGAAACCCTAGCCGTCATGAGGCCACAAGGTTCGAAACCTTGTTATAGTTCTCGGCCTTTCATGCATGATTCATGACGTTGGCACCTTGACCATCTCGAGCCAATGGGTTCGAAAACCCTAGCCCTCATGTGGTCCTAGCCGTCGACCTTCAATTTTTTGCGAGCCATGATCGAACCATCATGCACCGTTAATAAATTTTATCGAGCCAAAAGGAGGGTTCTAAACCCTAGCCATGTTTCGACACCTCCATGCACAACCATGAGCCACAACGGCTAAACCATCTCGAGCCAAGGGTTCGAAAACCTAGCCCTCATGTGGCAGTCGTGAGTCATTTGTGATGGTGGTGGCCGAACCATCAAGAGCTATGGGCTCGGTTTTCGCCTTTGTGTATCGTATACATAAATTGTCAATTATATCATATATAATTTTACGATGATTTTCACAAACTCGATTTATTCCATATCATATATGAATATACAGTTTTAAAGCATGCAATACAAATCAAAATATGATTAAACGATTAACCACATAATTCCGATATGAGCTTTGTACACAGCTCTGATACCACTGTAAGGAATCCAACACACAAGTGCGCAGCGGAAATAAAAATATTTGGATTCCTAACCGAGGACCTATACAGAGTATTCATATCGGAATGATTAAAAGAGTCACACCCTTGTAGCGTGTTTGATGCAGAAACGATGCCAAATCACGAGTCACGAGCAACACCTCCAAGATCTTGCCTCTACGGTATCCACACGATCAAATCGAACAAGGGACGTTCAAGAACAAGTTGCTAGACTTATTCTTGAACCAAAGCTGAACTCACGGTTCAAAACCGATCAACGACTACCAATCAATCCACCAAGAAAATGGCGGCGGCCGTGAGTTCTTGAAGAAAAGGTGAGGCGGCCGAGAGCGAGCTAGAGTAGCTTTTTAGGTTTTGATATATAGTGTTAATCTAATTAAGCACCTTGTTATCAAATTATATATGTATGATTTAATTAAAGTTCAAGACTTTCTTAAAGCCTCATGGGCCCAAACCCATGATTTAATTAAATCCTTATAATCATGTAATTATGACTCTTCTTAATTAATTAATTCATCCAATGAATTTAATTCCCTTTATCGATTTAATCTTTTGTGCGACCCGATAAGATCTTGTAATGTTGGCAGCGACATAAAATCTAATTTTATGTCACAAGCAATGAGCGGTATCTAGCAACACATCAAGGCTACCCAAATTACAAGAATGTCATTGACTCGACATAACCTTAGAACTTGTGATAATATTAACCATGTAACTTAATCCCTTTGTCCATGTGTTTAGATTGAACTCGAGTCATAGAATAGTCATACTCGTATATTCAATCTCTATTTCTTGATCCCCAAGTAGAACTAGAATAAACGAATAAGCTCGATATCACATATCGACTCATTCGAGCACGGCCATGCATTTTAGTCTTACTTGATCAAGGGCCCAAACACTTCTCCTGTTATATAGGAGGGACAAATCATATCTTGATCAATCAACATCCCTCTACATAATTCGTAGTGTATCCAATAGTTACCTTTATAGTTTACCCTGTTACAGGTAACGTTTGACAATATCAAGATACATAACTCCTTATGTTGGGATCTCTGATGATCTCAAGTCGTAAGGATTACATACATTATTATCACTATGAGAATTGCTTATGACACTCATATAACTATCCATGTAGCATTCTCATGGTGGGTCTGTCCAGTACATCGTTCTCTAACATGTACCCATGTGTTGATTTGATATCTCATATCCATGAATTAATTCATCAATCAAAACATACTAGTCTCAATGCATTATCATTATCCTTATTCATGATAATACTTGACTAGGGACAATCTTTAAGAACAATACAATATTATTCTAAGGACATTAACTTATATATCTATTCATATTGCACAGATATTTGAATAAGATATAATAATGATTTGCCATTAATAAAATCATAATACATTGTATGTCATAAACAATCATCTAATGACTTGTCTTAGGGCATATCCCAACATGAACATGGAGAAAAAATCGCCCCAGTCGGTCGAGAGGAAGGGAAAGGCGAGACGCAAAAAGGGGGAAAGAAAAGAGGATGAGGTGTGAGTTGTAATTTTTTCCTCCCCATTCCTCTTCATGCCGCCCACTTCCCCCTCACGTTGAAGAAACGATTTCAAGTTGGTTCAAGCCTTAATTTCTTGTGCAGGTTTGTGTGGGTTCGAAGCTTCACGATTTCCTAGCTGCTCACGCTTCTAAATTTTGATTTATGCTCGATTGTTGCTGCGATTTTATGTACTAATGGTTAGAAGATGAGTTGTTGTTTTTGGTCAAAATTTATATTGTCTTGCTTGAGTTTTGCTGCTGGTTTTGATTCGAAAAAGCTTGCTGTCTTGGTTCGATTCCCCTGTTGTTTGAGTTCGAAAATCTGATGCTATTTTGGTTCTAAATGTTGATGCTTGGTTCGAAATTTCTGCTGCTATATTTGGGGGAAATATTGATGGTCGATTTGTATACTTTTGATGTGATTTTCCTATTGTTTTGGGTAGAAACTCCTACTGCCTTTGGATCGAAAATATGATGGCTTATGGTTCGAAAATCTTGCTGTCTTAGGGCTCGAAAATATGCTGTTTGTCGTGTTCAAAAATCTGCTGATTTGGTCCGTTAATTTGACGTAAGGTTCATAAATTATGCTGCTGATGTGGGTCGAATTTAGGCTGCTGTTTTGTTATTCAAAATCCTTGTAGTTTGGATCAAAATTGTGGTGGTTTCTTATCGATTATGGTTGCTATTCTTGATTGAATTATGTTACTACTTTGAGCAAGTTTTATGCTGATTTGAGGCGATTCATGCGTGATGTTATAATTGAATTAAACCATTGTTTGAGAAGGGAGTTGCATGACTCAACTTTAGGGGCTGATTTTAGCTTGAAGAACTTACATATAAGTTGTTTGAAAATCATGCTCATAAGGCGTTTGATAATATGCTTAAGTGGTGTTCAAGTGTTGGCCAAAGCTCTACTAATTGTGTAGTGAGAAAGTCTAATTTTTGGCTCATATCATGATAGAGTTTTGGGGAGTATTGGGCTATAGTTTGGGGTGCTAATAACTTAGATACATGTTAAGGTGTGTTAAACATGTATTAAAGTGTATATTAATCAATATACTTGAATGTGTACCATAGCATGAATTAGTGATTTATGTTACTTTATTGAGTTATTTCTAAAGTGTAGAGACTAACTCGATTAGTATAATTGATTAAAGTGAGTCTGTAAAGATAATTCGAGTATGAAATTATAACTGGAAATTCGGATAGTACGAGAAGTGTTATTGATTTGTGTATATTATTTCTTAAGAAAGAGATAATAATCCCAAGTATCAAGTGTAATATGTTAACTAGATGTTGAGACTGTTGAATGATTGAGCTAATGTGGAATGGACATTCGATTTATAGATACTCCATGAGCCTCCGGACATCTAGGTGGCTTATTCACGTCGTCAACCTTAAGGTACGTAGTGATGTACGAGCAGGTATAATATGAATTATTTCATATTCCAGTATTCATGTATTGTTGAATTGTGATAACTGAATATAAGAAAATGAATATGTGAGTTGAGTTGATATATGTGGTATAGTGGATACGTAGATGTACGTGATCCGTGTATACGAGTTGAATATCGATGCATTTAGTATGATCGATATGAGAAATGGTTGAGAATGAGATTAATTGATAGGCATAGTTGCCTTGGATATGAGATTCGTTGTGATTGAGCATAAAATGTTGAATTGTGATTATATTGAATTTATTGCATTGATGAGTACCATATTTTGAATAATGATACTGAACTTGATGTTTATGAAAGTGTATAAGATTGAACAGGAACAGTTCGTGATGGCTATGCCGGTCTGGAATTGTACATGGAGTATATATAATAGATTTTCAATAACCTTAATTGTTGCTTTACAATTTCGTATATTGATGAGTGTGATTATTGAGTTGGAGTATACTCACCCGTGTGGGGGCTGTATCTGTTGAAACAGGTACAACAGGTACTAAGCTCCTTTGGGATATTGGTTCGAGCTTTGTTGGATCATGCCGCTTCCAGAAGAGTATATGAGAGTGGGTAAATAGGATACGCTATTTATTCAGTTAGATTGGTATTCATTTATTTGTTGCTCGTATGTGAGCAATTGGAAGCATGTATATGGACTGTATAAGGGTGTTGAAGCCCACTTCTGATGTCTTCCTAGTATGGTGTTTTCCCTGACTGGGAACTTATTTAGAGTTTTGTTTTCTTTTAAGTATTGTGTTTTTCCCTGGTTGAGAATTATATTGGTGATGTGTCTTATTTTGGGATAGCTCAGTTAATGGGGAGACTCTGCCGAAATTTCTATAAAAACCCACAATATAAAAGTGGTGTAATGGGGATGGTAATGGGCGAAATATTTGAGTCTATTTGTTGGTAGAGATGATCATAATGTTGAACATTATTTATGTCATGGGATTATGGGAAACATGTAATCATTCTTTTTAAAGAATGAAAAGAAAATGAAAAATTTATACATATACGACGTCATAAATGAACTAATGACGAGTTTAAGTGTTGGGGTCTTACATCCTGTCCTCAGATATCATATCTCATTTTCTCATTTCTCCTGCAATTTATGTTTACTCAGTACTGTATACAGATATGGCGTGCATACACTTCAGTCTACACTTATACAACATCAAATTATTAACAACATAGTATATCATTTTGTCGCTCACCAACCGACACAATATCAAAATCACCAACTCAAATCAGTAATATATAGTATCATTTATTTACCGGTCTCTCGTACTCCACAAAAATACTACAGCAAGTACGTACGTTCATTGGCATCACCGGTTATTCTCATTATCACATTATCGCATGCCATACGTCCCTGTAACAACATTGGTTAGCAATAATAACAATTTCCATCATTTCATATCATACTATGCACATAAGCATATAAATATCTTGTCACACTGACACAAAACCGCAATCATGCATAAATCATGTGTTATACATGTCTATCAACACATCCCTAGGCCATTAAACATCCCAAAGAGCTAACCACTACTCCGATACCACTAATGTAAGGCCCCAACCCCTTAACTCGTTATTAGTGCATTTATGACGTCGTATGAGTATAAAAAAAATTCATTCTTTAAAAGAATCATTACATGTTTCACATATTATCCAATACATAAATAATACTCAGCAATAAGACTCAAGGTTCACCCATTATCATCACCATTGCACCACTTTTTACTTTGTGGGTTTTTATAAAAATTTGGGCAGAGTCTCCCCATAAATTGAGTTATCCCAAAATAAAACGCATCACCAAAATAAGTCCCAGCCAGGGAAAAACACAATACTTAAACGAAACCAAAATCCTAAGCAAGTTCCCAGCTAGGGAAAACACCATACTAAGAAGACATCAAAAGTGGGCTTCAACACCCTTATACAGTCCATATACATGCTTCTAGTTGCTCACATACGAGCAACAAATAAATGAATACCACTCTAACTGAATAAATAGCATATACTATTTACCCACACTCATATACGCTTCTGGAAGCGGCATGATCCAACAAAGCTCTAACCATTATCCAAAATAGCTTAGTACATGTACCTGTTTCAACAGAAACAACCCCCACACGGGTGAGCATACCCAATCACAATACTCATACTCATAACAATGCTTAATGGTCATAATGAGATCATATTATCACAATTAAGATTATTGAAATCTATATGAAGATGCACTCCCTGTAAAACTTTGAATCCATAGCTTTCCACGAAATGTCCCTGTTTCAATCTCACACACTTTCACAACAACAAGTTCAGTATCGTTATTCACATTATGATACTCATCAACACGATAAATTCAATACCACTAGAATATAGTATATATATGCTTAATCATGAATAATTCCATGATTCAGATAATCCTTCCTATCAGTCTATCTCATTGTCAATATTCACATTGATCATGCCCAAGGCATCGTTACCCAACTTCATATACTCGGATCACGTAAAACTAAGTATCCCCCTCAGATCACGTACAACTACGTATCCCCCTCAGATCACGTACAACTACGTATCCCCCATACCACATGTATGTACATATTCATTTCTTTACTCATATATTCGGATTACATACAATTACGTAACCACCATACTGCAAATGTCATACTCAACACACAATCATTACATTCAACGATACATGATATACGAATATGTCATTATTTCATAGTATATATATATATATATAGATATATATATATATACCTGCTCGTACGTCACTACGTACCTTATAATCTGACCATCCTCGTTGTCGAGAGCTCAAAAACTATATGAACTAAAAGGTTTAAGGGTTAACTCATAACCAATATTTGATGCGCAAAATCTCATATTAAATCATAAGGTCATGTCCATAATATCACATGATTCAACTCCCCAACGCAAGAATTCAATCAAACAACAAGCATGCTTCAAACACCCAAACCAACACCGGAGTGATTCAAACCAAGCTACGAAAGGAAGAATCCATGTTTATAAGATATTCCATAATTTATATCAAATTCCCTTAATCATAACATAAGATCCTTTATTGCTTTAAATTCAACTCTAAACAAATTAAAGATGCATTGGTTCCATAATTTTAGAACTCACTACTAAGAGTAGTAATTCAATAAAGTGACATAAGTCAACAATACATGCCATGATACACATTCAAGCATATACATCACCATAAACTCTATTCCATGTTAACACATACTAGCATGTATCAACCCATTTATTTACACACTACACATACTTCCAAAGATAACACATCTCACACCATAGTCCAACTCCCACCAACACTATAACCATGGTTACAAGCCATAGAAGTTAATTCTTTTCACCACCTACAACAAGGCTTAGACCCACACTTGAATCACATTTAAGCATATTAGCAAACACCTTCCATGCATGATTTTAGTCTTCATCTTTTAACCAACAATAATACTAAGCCAAGACATAATTTAACAATTTATTCTCAACAATCAACCATTCATTAAAGTGAGTTATAATTAGACCCCTAACAATTCATAGCATATATACTCCAATACATATAATTATAGGCATAGAACCTCCAAACATGTAATCATCACTTAGATACCAAACTACAAGTTGGAACCACATACCAACATGTAAGAATCAATGCATAAAGCCTTACAACACCCACTAATACATGTATAACACACACCCACACACCTAGCAGCACACACACATGCACACACAGTACACACACGCACACACAGTACACGACCCACACCATACACATATGCACCATTCCATTTAATTCACACAAAACCAACCAAGATAACACCTTCAAGTCCAAAAATTGAACCACATTAGCAAACCCTTCCAAAATGCTAGTAAAAATCGAACCAAAGCTTCACACCATCCATCGAAATCGAAGCATAAGATGAAGATAATGACCAAGGGAGTGTAGAACATCTTACCCACAAGAATCTTGAACAAAAATGATGCTTGAACATGGAGGAAAAATCGCCTCAGTCGGTCGAGAGGAAGGGAAAGGCGAGACGCAAAGAGGGGGAAAGAAAAAGGATGAGGCGTGAGTTGTATTGTGAGGAGGAGAGATATTTTTTGTGGGTGTTTTAACCCAACCTTAATTTAATATTAATCACCCAATTTCTATCTCTTCCTATTACTAATTCTAGACTAAAATAACATTCTCAAGAATTTAAGGATCTCCTCAAATTTAGTTAACAATATAAATTCAACCCGGAATCATTTATCACAACTCCGGTCCAACCCGTAATCATTTATCCCAACTCCGGTCCAAAGTCCGATACCCAAGAATTAAGTCCCGACACATCATATAAATATCATAATTTAATCCAATGAATGATTATTAATAAATATGGACATCACACAATACCTAAGCCAAGCTACAAGCTAATAAAGATCTACTTGATTTGTGTTTGCAAGTGGCTAAGATAGTGGAGAAGAGTGTGCAAGTGAGCTTATACTTGTGTTGGTGTACAACTTGAAATATTGTAGGTTTACATTTGTTGGATCTATAATTTGCATATGACATTTGTTTATGACCACACGCACGTTCATTGCTTTGTTAAGTATGAAATGTTTAGAGATTGAACGTATTCCACTGTTAACTTTTCACCCCCTTTCATTACTATACATGTTTAAAATTATTGAGGCATTAAAGTGAGAACAAGTTATTTTGTTATGATGCTATAAACCAAACAAAAAGATTGTAGTTTTGTCTGATTTACTCGAGGTCGAGTAAAATTTAAGTATGGGGGTATTTGATGTGACTAGAAATAGACACATCTATTGCGCTTAATTGTCTACGATTTGTTATGTTTTGATGGATAATTTAATACATATGCTACCTAATCATATATTTGTGTGATTGTAGGTGGAATCGAAGAAATCGAGCTAACTAAGACAAATAAAGGTCAAGAAAAGCTTTGGAGCTAATCAGGACTCGAAGTAGATCAAGAAAAATGCTAAAAATGTAATTTTGGGAGAAGTGATCGACCGCATGAAGGAGGAGATCGATCGCATTTGGACAGAAAGTTGAGCAACAAAATCTGCGGGTCAACGATCGATCGCTACAATGGAGCGATCGATCGCCAAAACCCACTGGAGCCAAGCGATCGATCGCTATAAAGAGGCGATCGACCGCTCGAAGAATTTCCTGAAAAAAAATAAACTAGCGATCGATCGTTAGCTTGTAGTGATCGATCGCCAGCAGTGTTTTGGAAGTTTGGAGACTTGATTTCTTTCCTTCCTACATGGGCTATAACCTACCCCATCAGCCTCCACACCTCTATATACTCGAAAGTCAGCCTCTTTAGGGGAGATTCAGACTTTAGAACATAGTTAGACATTAGAATAAATTTTCTTTCAATTTTGTTGAAGAACGGCTTGAAGAACGAAGACGGAAGCGACGCTACGGAATCGTGATTCCTTTTAGTAACTTTTATTTTAACATTAGTTTAATGTTTTCGAGAATAGATTTGAATGTTTTAAATTCAGTTATGAGTAGCTAAAAACCTTTGTGATTCTCGGTTGAGGAAGACGATACATTGAAGTTTACGATTCTTGTGAGATTAAGTTTTGATTGTTGATTTTCATTGAGTATCAATTATTTTTCTGATTTGATTGCCATGATTGTTATGCATGATTGATAGATTGATCACCTAGCTATTGTTCATACAATTTAACGCTAAATTAGATATCAAATACGGAATCGTTTTATCCCTCTAATTTACGAAGCAACTAAGATTAATTAAATCTGCTTGTGAGTTTGTTAAATTCTTAGGAAAAATAATTGACTAGATTAAACATATACGCTTGGATTGTGTTGTTTAGCTTCATCGATCTCACTAGTTCATATGCTATCATCGATTTAAATATTACCGCTTAATTTTGATTGATTGTTTGATAAGGGTTAAACTAGAACGCTTGGGCTACTTAACTAAACTTAAGGTGAGATAGAACTTTGATTATTGGATTAAATGTCCACGATGAATATTCATATGGAAATTGAACCGTTTGTGAAGATCGATGATCGAGATAGTAAACACCAATTGTAAAGTTAACCGAAAACCGAGAATCACTCTTTTCTCATAAGTTAATTCATCTAGTTTAATTTGGCATCATAGTAGTAGTTAATTCAATTGATTTCAAAATCCCCTTTTTATTTTCGATTTCATAAGTTAACACAAAGATATAACCTTTCTCGTGGGACCGATCCCTACTCACGCTATTACATTCATTACTGTTATTAACTTGAGAGGGTTAATTTGGGCGTACGCGATAAGCGCTACCATTCTCTATGGAATTTGAGACCTTGTGGAGTCTCGATGGTGTATTTGGACCAAGATATGAATTCTTGGAACACACAGATGTGATATCTGTGTATATATGTTTTGTGTTGATCGGTGGCCGTGAGTTGCCCGATCCGAATTGCAAAGTGGTACAATTATTCCTTTGATGGAGATGGATTTGGAGAGCGGAAAACGGGTTTAGAGTGTGTACTGTTGTGTATTGGTGGTCTCCTTGGTAACGATGTATGTTTAACATCATAGGCTAAGTCGTAGAGATATCATATAGACGATATCTGTGTTGGAATCACGAATGATTCGTTTGGATAGCAGTTACGGTTGACTGACTACGTTTGGGTGGTTAGCATTGAGGCATGCTGACGTCCTTGTGAGATTGTGATGGTTTGGGAGGTTTACTCCATTCCAGAGATTGGTACGAGGTCGGTGTCCTCGCGGTTGGTGTGACGTTCATGATGCGCTTATGATTCGACGATGTGGATCAGTTTGGATTGTGTGGTCTTGGCAGTACGTGAGGTACGCCTGTGCAAATTTCGAGGATGAAATTTTATTAGTGGGGGATAATTGTGATGTCTGGAAATTAATGGTGATAATCCCGGCGTGGTAATGATCCTTAATGGATTTTAATTATGGTAATTAGGAATTAATTGCGGTGTTGGGACTCCCGATGATTTTTAAATCCGTTATTTGGGGTCTTTGGATCCGAGGGTTGAGCTTGTATTCCCCTCGTGGTGTTAAACCTTGGTATGGGGTGTTTGGTGGGATCTAAGTTCTGGGGTGCTTTGTGTTGGGGCTGATAATGGAAATTGAGAATTGAGAGGTAATTATTGAACACAGATGGTTTTTAATGAGTCATGATGTATTTGTGGAAGACTCGGGATTTTGGAATTATTGTTACTATATATACCAAGTGGACTCGGTGTTCAGGCAGTTCTCTCCTCTCTCTTCTCTCTCTCTCACCCCAAACCCCCACCCATTTCCCCTCTTTTTCTCCCATGGAAGGAAATCGATGGAGGCTCGACTTGGGAGCGGAATTTCTCGAAGAAAAGTTGGTAATACCCTTCCCCTTACTTTTATCTTCGATTTGATTGTAGAATTGTAGTATTTGGTTGTGTTTTGAGTTGGGTTTGAGTTTATGGATTTTTGGTTATTGTGTTTTGGGGAGGATTTATAGTCTCTTGTTAAGGAATTATGGTGTATGGGGTGTGGGGATTGTTATTTTGGAAAATTTGCAAAAAAACGCCATTTTTGGCTGTAATAGGTCGGAGCGATCGATCGCCGCGTCGTTTGTAAAATTTTGAGGAAGATGAACAGTGAGGCGATCGAGCGTCTCAAATGAAGCGATCGATCGCCAGGGGGCAGTGTCCATTTTAACAGTGAAGCGATTGATCGCTTCAAATGTAGCGATCGATCGCATGGAGGCAGATTTTGAAAAGCGTTGAGAGGCGATCGATCGTCGATGCCTAAACTTTGAAAAATTATTTTGTGTTGTGATTTCAACGTACACTTTGGCCGAGTCTTTTAAATGGTTAATCGCCATGGATTGATGATATAATTGGAGGCCGTGAATGTGCTTGGGTACATGATTGCATGCTTTTAATTAATTATGAGTTACTAATTGTGTTTAGCACGTAATTCACTGGGTCTCGGGCCTAAGGAAATGATTGGTTCGGACTACGGAATTATAAAGTACGTATAACGTACGAGCATAGTCTTTTATATTATTGCAATTGTGAAATGCATGATATATTGTTAATGCGATAAAATGGTAAGTATTGCAAATTATATGGTGCCGCTATGGAGCGAGCAACAGTTGAGGTGTTGTCGCTATGGAGCGAACATCGGTTATGATGCCGCCACTATTGGGCGTGCGATGTAATGAGACTGTGGAATTAGTGGTTAGATATATGGAATATCTGTAAACATTGTTTAATGAATTAGTTTATTGATTTTGGTATTGTTATTGGGGAACTGATGGGTTAATCAATGTAATGATTAACTGCTTTTGGGGAATTGATGGTTTTGGTTATTTTGAGAACAAGAACAGCCCATGGATCCATGTAAAAGATACTTCTGGTAACGATACTATACCAGGAGTATCTTTTACATTACAGTTTTATATTCTGTAAATTATGTATTGTGATTATTGGATCGGTGGTATTGGTATGCTCATCCCGTGTGTGAGTTGTCTCTGTTGGGACAGGTGGAACAGGTACAGCGGTAGCTCCGGAGTTGAGATCAAACTATGGATTGGAGGCGCTTCCACGACTGAAGTGCCAGTGCCGGTATTGTGTTGTACTTTATACATTAAATACACATTCATTCATTAGGTGCTCGCATGTGAATACCGTTACACGTGTATATGAGCTGTATAAATGGCATGTGTCTTTCCCTTTTCATTTATTGGTTGCATGCAATTAAATAAAGAATTGCTAAATGAATTGAGAATATGTTAGTATATTATAATATGCATACTTAAGGATTGAGTGGTATGGGGGATATGGACATTATATGGAATAATGTAAGAAATTTTATTATTTGTATTTTATGCTGTGGTAGAATGTGGTTCTCCCCCTGATTACATGTAAGTACATGTGTTAATACACTAATAGATGATTAAGGGCACGAGGTCCTTACAACTACTGTCATTTTCTATTTATTTTTTTGGTTGGAACACTTGCCTTTACAGTATGGATTGGGGAATAGGGATGGTGAAGTATTCCTTCCTTGCATTAATTTGTATCTTTCTCCTTTTAGAATCCAACAAAAATGATTATAATCAATTTATCCATGTATTCCGAATCTGTTGGCTGTTGCAACAATGTCTGCTATTATCATATATTTTTTAATTTTTAAAAACAAATCGGTTAGTTCGGTAGTAACATGATCGAATTAACCGAACCGAATAAAAAATCGGTTAATTCGGTTACCTGAATTAACCGATTTTGTATTCGGTTCGGTTAATTCAGTTTTAAAAAAATAATTTGGTCGGTTCGGTTCCAATTTAAAAAATCGGTTCGGTTCGCTTTTTAGAAATTCGGTTCGGTCGGTAACCGAATCGACCGAATGCTCACCCTAATTCTCATAACACATGCTTGGTTTATTTACAAACACGTGATAAAATTTAGAAAAAAATAATTTAATAACTCATAATTAATTTTTTTAAAACCACAACGAAATTTGCATAATTAATTTATCAGTCAATCATCCATTGGATTTGCCACGTTGGGCTTACACTTGCTTCTCGCATGCTTTTGGTACCCTCGTTGGGACCTCAGATGTTACAAACTTTGTAACTGAATACCTTGAATTTTCGAAAATGAATAGCCCATTAATTTAGATTCTGTATGTCTAAAACAGAATATATGAAATTCTGAAAATTTCATATATTTGGTGCACGATTTTTTTAACCATGTGCGTGCATCAACCTAAAATTGGACATTGGATGCACAAAAGTTGGACATGGGTGCATAAAAATTGGATATTGGTGCACTAAAATTGGACATGGATAGACTAAAATTGGACATTGGTGCACTAAAATTGGACATTGATGCACGATTTTTGTGCATTGGGCATGATTTTTGTGCATTGGTGCATGATTTTTCTATATTGGTGCACGATTTTGGACATTGATGCACGATTTTTTCTACATTGATGCACGATTTTTTTGGCCTATGGGTGCACGATTATTTTGGCTTGTGATGCACGATTTTTTTGGTCAGTGTGTGCACGTGCTACAACAGTGAATCAATTGCTTTTGAAAATGATGTCTTGGTTTGATAAACTCTCCTTGAATTGATGGCTTCGATGGTTTTTGGACATTGATGCACGATTTTTGGGCATTGATGCACGACTTTTCTACATTGATGCATGTGAAATTCTGAAAATGTCATACATTTGGTGCACAATTTTTTTAACCATGTGCGTGCATCAACCTAAAATTGGACATTGGATGCACAAAAATTGGACATGAGTGCATATAAATTGGACATTGGATGCACTAAAATTGGATATGGATGGACTAAAATTGGATATTGATGCACGATTTTTTGTGCATTGGGCATGATTTTTGTGCATTGATGCACACTGATGCACGAATTTTGGACATTGATGCACGATTTTTTCTACATTGATGCACGATTTTTGGCCTGTGGGTGCATGATCATTTTTTGCCTATGGGTGCATGATTATTTTGGCTTGTGATGCACGATTTTTTTGGTCTGTGTGTGCACGTGCTATAGTAACCGTGCGAGGGTTATTAATGTCATTTCGACAGTAATGGACATAAGCGAATTGATGTTTTTTGGATTAAGTTGAATTATTGTTGACCACGTGGTACCGGCTTGTAAGCGTCCCAAAAAGAATTCTTATTTCTAAGACCCATTAACCCGGATGTTTTAACACGGGTCGGATTCCCGACTCGTCGTCAACGTGTACCCGTATACCGCAACCCCTCTTTCAATACTGAATACTCACACTTCGCAGAATTACGGAAATCAATTAATCTCTACACCATGTAATCTCGGTTCTCTCCATGTACTAATGCCTGCATGTATTTGTGTGTTTTTTTGTAGGAATATACTCGAATTATTTCTAGGGTTTTGTAAGGAGTTAGACCAAACACTCTGCATCTGAAATTAGTTAGAAATCAGCATTTGTTGTGGATGTCTAATTGATGTAGATTTAAAGTTCATTTGGCTCCAAAACTGTGCTATTAGAATCAAGTTTCCGATATTATTGAAGTTGGAGTTCAAGCGTCCATCGTTTTACTGTATAGCTTTCTTTGCGCATCAGTAGATTTAGGATGCAGTGCCTTGTAAAAATGTTGTGTTTTCTGGGTTTTGATACTGGTGCCTTTTTTGGTCTCTAATGTTTGATTGCTTTGTCCTTCTGATTCCTCTTTTTTCTTGGTGGTTTGTTGATTGTTATGAATTTCGTTGCTGTTTTTTATTCCATCATTATTATGATTATGAACTCCTATCACTTACGCATCGCAGCAGGAAATAAAGAACAGCAAAACAAATCCAATTTATCATGATCTATTATTAGTTGGAAGACAAAAAAGATTAGACATGAGTTTTTCTTTTTCTTTTTAGAAGTCTTCTGTCAAAATTTTGTAATCACAAAAGTAAATTTTCTTTTTGATTGTACTTCACGAAGATTAATTGTGTTTTCTGCAGTACAGTCTTTTCCTGGTAAAATGAGTTCGCGTAAGAAAACACCGTTTCAGAAGCATAGAGAAGATGAAGAGGCGAAGAAAAAGGCAGCTATATTGATCAGTAGCCCTTTATAAGTGAAAAGAAATTAGTTCCTTATATATTTCATTTTTAATTTAATTCCTTGATTTTTTTCAGAGGGCAGAAGATGAAACAGCACGATTATACCAAGAGTTTGTAGAATCATTTCAAGCAGATGATACTCCAGGGTCAAAGGTTTTTGTCAGAGGTGGAACCATTAATCCCAATGACAGACATAAGAATGATTCTGAAGGTTCGATGCCGTTGATCAATATTATATCTATTCTTAAACGTTCTAACCTGGAAAGAATTTAATACTTAGCTATTTTATCACAAAATGTGGATAAATGAATGATTCATTCTTTTTCACATGGATGCATAAATAAAAACCTCGGCCTTTTCTATTCATTCGCGGATGGCAGGTGGAAATTCCAAAGATGAGGGTTCTGGTTTAAAGAAAGGGAGTAGGTAAACAAATGCTTTTGATCAACTACGCTGCAATGCTCTTATGATTAGGATTTATGATACGAAAATGATATGGTGATATATCCTCAGATGGAGACTGTGTTGATTGGGTTTACAAGTTATAGAAAGTCTGATGATTATTAATGTCATATCCCTGACCTCTTTCTAATACGTGCATTCATATTAACCATGTTTTTTAATTTGTCTGCCATGGCAAATGAACCACTTTTAGTCTTACAGATATCTTCTAAGTTTTTTTTGTGAAAGAAGTTCCACTTATAGCCCGACGTTATGCTGCTTCTGAACATGATGCCCTTTTTACTGGAATACCTACTTTTTTTGTAGCCCTGTAAATACTGATTTTGTCAATATAGTTGCATTGTACTTGATTGGCTTCTTTTTCAGATCAGTCTCACTACACAGCTTGGTTTGATGCCTTATTTGCGGTGCTCAGAGACAATTTAGTTCCAAATATTACTTTTTCGCAAGAACATCGATTGTTGTACTCTAAAAGTTTCTCTTTCAGTATTTATATTGTCTTACACCTTGCATTAGTTCGTCAAATCTGAAATTGGTACTTGATAGCTAATCCAAAATAAAATACCTTTTTTTCCCTTGTCAATCAACCATTTTGTCTCCACCAAGAAGAGATTGTGACGGCATTGATAAGCTTGGGAGAAATAGCACAAAAGGATAAATCATTTATCTGGTATATTTTTGCTGCTTCTCGAATTATTGAGCACTAGATAGTCAAGACTATTTTTTCACGAAATAGCAAGCTACCCTTGCCATTTAGTCTGTCTAGAACTTTAAGCACTGGTCATGGGCTGTGATTGACAGCTCTGGAACTCCTATGGGTTCTAGAAGTTACTGTATCTCCTTTTAATTCCACTTTTCAAGTAAATGCATATTGTTTCTTCCATGTGCTTGACCTAGAATTTAGTTTTGAGTTCTAAAGCATATACTGTGAAGTTATTAGAATCGCCTGGTCCTTTGATCTACAGGTAATCAAGTTATCCAGTGCAGATAAGTGTGTACTAGAGATGGAACACTACCATTGGCTGCTTGAAATTTCCCAAAAGAGAGTCTCAAACACAACTTGGGCTAATAGGATAAAGCAATAATTTCTATAAATTAAAAAGATAATACCTTTTGTGGAAAACCCTCATACAAGTCCGTGGTACCATTCATATCATAAATTATTTTTTATTAAAATTATAAGAACTAATAAATACCACATTATCTTAAATTTTGAACCTATCATTACTTGTTTTTCTTAAAGTTTAAATCTAGTTGAATCCCATCTCTGATTTTTCTTAGTCAATCAAAAAGAAATTTTGATAATCTTTTGAGTGTAGTTGACATTGTGCATTACTGACTTTCAAATGATTTTTTTTATTTATAAACCCACATGCAACAACTGCAATCCTTTTTGAATGCTTATGGAATGAATACTCAGATAATTCTTTCCACATCTCATTAGTTATTATTATTATTTGAACACCTTTTAGATGAGAAATCATTGCGTGTATGAAATATTAGAAAATTTTATATTTGTTTACATGTGAATTGTTTAAATTATTTGTTGAATATATATAATTAAACTACTGAATATTGTTTATTTACAATGTATTACATCAAATACATAAATAAATAGATTAGTAATGTATAAAATGTTATTAATCTTTATCACGAATATCATTTGGAAAATAAGTTTTTATAATTAGTGAAAGTATAGATTTTTCATATTTAGAATTAATCACAATCTTTTTAGTTTTATAAAAATTTTGAAATTGATTTATCGTCTTGTATATCTAGGTCTTTGAGTATCATTCATTACTTACCAAAAATTATCTAATAGTATAATATTGTTTTTATCTTTCTATTATTTTGATTTATTCAATATTTTTAAAATAATTTTATTTCATTTTCGTTGATTGGTTAATATTTAATTGATTTAATTAGTAAAATACATATGAGTTCGTAGTTGATTAAATATATACATACTTTATTGAATCGTGAATTCACGCTATAACATAAGCAACTATTAATTTATGGATTAGTTAATACCTCTTTTAGTTAATATAAAATATAACTTAGATGGTTTTAAAGCTATTAAGTTGTAGAGGATAAACTGAAGTTGGCAAATTTTAGTATCTATGATGTCAAATGTACTGTATAGGTGGAGTGTTGCACATGATTGTCAAAATACCTACAGAAGTTTTATATTGCTGACGGACTCTGTTTACTTGTTGAGAGGACAAAAGCAGCCAAAGCTTGGACAGATTTTTAATGTGGAATCTTACTTCCAATATTGGTGATTGATGTGCTGGAATTTGGACTTTGAGAAATAGAATTGTTAGTGCTTAATTTTTTTTTTTAAGATGTAGCAATTATTATCTTTATTGTGCCTGTCTCCTAGAGAGGGAGATGCATCTAGGTTGATGTATGGTGCAACTTGTTAGAAATACTGATTTTTAGGAACTCCCCACTCCTTATGTGATGAAGGGTAATGGCGTGTTATATTCTTGAAATCCAAATCATAGCTGGAATTTGTGGTGGAACTTTGGAATGTGGACAACTAATATGTGGAAGAGCATACATTTAGATTATGGATTATGATCAAATTTGCTTTAGCCTATCTTTATTTCATTTATTTATGTTCCATGCCATCATTACTAGGATTCCAGATGTAAACTTTAGAGTATATATATTTTTTGCTCACAGTATGGCCTCTTTTTAACTTATATTATTGTCTGTGTTTATGTGCGTGCATACATGAATTCTGATGTGCCACAAGATTTTCCTTCATATTCTAAGCTCTTAGGGGTCACCAATTGATTGCAAGGACTCAGTCCACCTTCAGGGTTGATTGATCTTTACATGCCTGGCATGAGTCATTCTTGATCAAAGCTAGATGATTTAAGCTTTTATATGTGCCCCCTTTGTGAACTTTTGATTATATTTTAGTTAACACTTTATTGGGCTTCTCTAGAATTTTGATGAAAGTTTTAGAGGGAAATGCTGAGTCTGTCCACTTTTCAACTTATAAGAAACTAATGTATCAAGATTGGTATTGTACTTAGCATGCATTTATCCTTTTTGTCAATAGACATTCGATATCTATTCTCCTGAGATCATCAAGTCATTTTCACATGACATGAAAACATTCTTTGATTTTCATCATATTGTTTACACAGACCATTTCGAGGGATATTAGATGTGGCAAGATTTTGAACTTCCTGCTAATTAAGCAGGAAATAAGAATTGAAAATTTTTATGAGGGGCCAAAGGGCATGGACCTTACATCGATGATTTTTGAAGTGGAAATTGTTTCTTTTTCTAGTAAAAAGGTGGCTGGGTTGGTTTCTGATTGGCTCTTCTTTTATCCTTCTAACTCTTTACTTTTAACTACTTCCCCTTAAATGTTCCCTTTTATTCAGTTTTTGGGGACATTCTTATCAGTGGGATAGGTACTAGATCATAGTCGAACTTCATGCAGGTATGTTCCATCATTCATCCCACCTCCTACGGCAACAAAGGGTAAAGAGTATGAAAAGAAGGTTAGTACCAAGTTGCTATTTCACTTGTTCACTAGTGCCTTCTTAGTAAAGATTCACGGACAATCTACAGAAGGAGGAGAAGCCAAAGGAAAACGAAATAGGGAAGTCTCGGAACATCGATCATTTTATGGAGGAGTTGAAGCATGAACAGGAGATGAGGGAGAGACGAAATCAAGATCGTGAACATTGGCGTGATTCACGCCATGGTGACAATTCTGCAGTACGTAATTCTAAAAGTTGTTTATTTCAAATGAAAGATGAAGGATGGATGGCTGCATTTTATTTTATTTCTTATTTTTCCCCGTGTATTTGTTTCAGTATTTTTTTTCTTTTGACATGATTAGTTTTTTTTTGCTGCATATTTTACTTATGCACTGCAGTTTTCCATCTGCCACTATAATATGAGTCTTGGTCATTAGTGTGTGTTGTCCTAATAAACCTCATGTGATCTGATTTTTATTGTTTGACTTGAAGTATTTCCTTGTAATGATGTTACTCTTCCTCAGCCATCTAGTAGGTTTGATGAGCTACCTAATGAATTTGATCCAACTGGAAGGCCTGGATCTCTTGATGATGGAGATCCACTAACCACAAATCTTTATGTGGGAAACTTGTCACCTCAGGTCAACTTTTAATCCATTGCATTCCCTATGCATGAATATTTCACTTCCTTGACTTTTTAACTCTTCAATAATTGTTTGCCTGAGGGTTTTTCTACTGTACATTTTTTCAATGTTAGGTTGATGAAAATTTTCTTTTACGGACTTTTGGAAGATTTGGACCTATTGCTAGTGTAAAAATAATGTGGCCGAGGACAGAAGAGGAAAGAAGAAGGGAAAGAAATTGTGGCTTTGTGGCTTTCATGAATAGAGCTGATGGTCAAGCTGCTAAGGATGAAATGCAAGGTTGGTTTTTGGCTCCTCTAGTGTATTTCAGATAATGTGGTGGATAAGGGATATTTGAATGAAAAAAGAGAATAATTTATTTTGATGAGTTTGAAAGATGCCTTTCCTTTTTCACTAAAACTAAAAGTGCCTGAAGACCTTTTTGTGATTCAGGAGTGGTGGTCTATGATTACGAGTTGAAGATGGGGTGGGGTAAATCTGTTTCTCTTCCATCACAAGCACTTCCTGCTCCACCCCCTGGACAAATGGCCATCAGGAGTAAAGGGGTGGTTATATAATTTCTTATATCTGATCAGTTTGATAGTTTTACGAATGTGACCAGATAGTTGTTTTCCTTCTCATATGGTTGATTGTGTTGCATGTTGTTAATCATTCAATAAGTAAACAATATGGCCTACGATTTGTCGCCCTTCCTTTTTCTCAGCATCGTAATTTTAAGAAAGTTCACACTTCCATGTTTTCAGGGTGCCACTGTCATCTTGTCTGGCCCTTCTGGCCCTCCAGTTACTTCCGTTCCTATCCAGAACTCTGAGTTGGTAGGCGCTTTCATGCTTATTGCATTCTCGATATATCTTCACAAGTGAATTTTATTTGTAGATGTTGTGAACTGGCAAAACTCCAGTAATTTGGAGAGAATTACTGAGAGATTGCAAGTTCTTGTGCATTTCAACAAATCACATCAAAGTATAAAGCTTTTTATGCACCTGGGGTTCGCTTTTAATTAAAGTGAATTATTCTATTAAGGGATTTAGTTTTGTACTGTAGAAAACTGGGCTAAACTCCTTAGTATGATGACCATATTTCTCTCTATCATTATTTGCTCATTGAGATGAGAGGTATTGCTTTTCTGCTGATACCTATATTCCTCATTTCATTGCCAACTACATGCTATGCAACTGTCTAGCCATTAATAAAATGTGCAAACAGCTGTTTCTGCTTAAGATAGCATTCACATCGTAATTAATATCCTACCCACTTGCGATAGTGTAATTTAATAGCTATTCTTTCAATCATTCAAACTTTCAGTTCCATGAATCCACTTATGGCAAGAGATGGCTCCACATTCTAATAGTATAGATTTTCTGAAATTCATTATTGCTTTCAGCAATGTTGACTATGGTTGCTTGATATTTTTGCTTGAATGTGTAGGTTCTTACTCCAAATGTGCCTGATATTAGCGTTGTCCCTCCTGATGATAATCATCTCCAGCATGTTATTGATACAATGGCTATCTATGTTCTTGATGGGGGTTGTTCATTCGAACAAGCTATAATGGAGCGAGGCCGTGGAAATCCTCTTTTCAGTTTTTTGTTTGAGCTTGGCTCTAAAGAGCATACTTACTACGTTTGGAGGCTTTATTCATTTGCTCAGGTAAGCTAGTATAGATCAGGAAAAATTTGTGGGAACCAGCTTCTGGTCAAAAAGAGTTTGAATGGCTCTGGCCCTAGTTGTCCCACCAAGCTGCAAATTTACTGCTTTGGTTATCATCTGAGTTACTGTCATCCTTCAGAGGATATGATCGTTCTGTGTTACTAAAATTTATTTTTATGCTAATCATTTTGCTGCAAAAACTTATCACATGATACTCTCTATAACCATACAGGTGTTTTAAAGCAGTTCTCGTTTTGAAAATAAAAGATACAAGTGTGTCACATTCTCTTTTTGTGAGAATGGGAGAACCTTACCCATTTGCATAAATAGATTTGACCTGAATCCCAATTAGTGCAGATTAAATCTTAGATGACAAGTGAATGGTCTATATATCGAATGATTCTTTGTCCTGAACTGATTTCTGTGAACTAAAGGTTATTTTCTTCCCAGCATATTCCTTTATTAAGTTCCACAAGGTTATCAACGTGGTCTGGTCGATGTTTTGAATGTATGCATGAAAAAATCACGTTACCCGTCAAGTTTCATTAGCCTATTTTCTGATTAAAGCATGCAGTTTCTGCAGTGACTAGACACAAACCTACAAAATAAAAGGCACAAAATAGATTATAGTAGGACAACACTAGTGCACCTGATTTCCTATATTCGCTACCATGTAGATGCTACAATCATTTTTCGGCACAATTCGTAGCGAGTAGGAAAGTGTATAAACTCTCTTATTAAGATATGCAATTTCAGGGTGATACACTTCTGCGATGGCGAACAGAGCCTTTCATCATGATTACTGGCAGCGGAAGGTAAACCAAGTTTTATTTATTTATTTTCAAATGAACTCACTTTAAACCTGTTTCTAGCACAAATGTTTGTTCCTTCTTGGAGAATCCATAAACCTTTTACACAGTTTTAACTGATTGACTGCCAAACACTTGATTACCTATGTATTCACTGTTGACAAGTACACATTTGCCTTCCCCATTAATTGGGTATAGATTTGTCCTGCGTTGGTTACATCTCTTAGGAGATGATACCTTTTCCTTTCCTTTTGTTCTTTTCTTTTTGTGAATCTAATGGTAATATTTGTATTGACATTCTCATCTTTGTATCTATAGATGGATACCACCTCCTTTACCAACTGCGAAAGGCACCGAGCATGAAAAAGAAGCTGCAAGCACTTATGCTGCTGGGAAAAGCAAAGTATTCTCTTTTAGTTTCTATTCTTCCATGTGGAGTTCATGTTTTGTTTTGTTTTGTTTTTTTGTAGTTAAGTTTTAATTTTGTGACTATTTATAATTCCATGTTATGAGTTTTACAGCGTGTGGAGATGGAAAGGACCCTGACGGATGCCCAAAGAGATGAATTTGAGGATATGCTGCGTGGATTAACGTTAGAAAGAAGCCAGATAAAAGATGCTATGGGTTTTGCTCTGGATAATGCCGATGCTGCTGGAGAGGTAATTGCATTAGCTGCAGGTGCTGATAGACTAAATGGGTTTTACACAACTTGAATTCTGGCAAAACTTTCATGGGTATGTTAGTAGTGGCACACATTTACATCCAGCTGGAAGCACCGCACTTTAAAGAAAGATGTGGTGGAATAACATAAAAACACGAAATCATAGTTGTTTTAAAACAAACCAACAGATTTGGTACCTAACCTGATAGTATTTACGGAACAGTTTCATCTTAAGTTGACTTTTTTGTTATATATACCTCAATTTAGCTATACTATGGGTGGACAAAATTGGTATTTTCAAGTGTACCAATGGTCGTCGGATCCATATTCAACCTTCAATTTAAACCATCCACATGTGAAGGTTATGTACCTTAAACTTCAATTATTTGACTCTACTTTTGTCTTGTCAGCCAAAAATGTTGAGAGGTCGCTAGATCATGGATTGAAATTTTTAACAAAGCCTTGAATAATATATAATCATGAGTCTGTTCATGTTCTTCCTAGTTCCTAGCCTTTGCAGTGAAGTTCTTATTCACTCGTATTTTGCATTCTAGATAGTTGAAGTTTTAACCGAGTCCATGACCCTTAAAGAAACTCCAATTCCAACAAAAGTTGCAAGACTCATGCTCGTTTCAGATATCCTTCACAACAGCAGTGCTCCTGTGAAGAATGCTTCTGCTTATCGTACCAAATTTGAATCAACTTTACCAGATATCATGGAAAGCTTTAATGACTTATATTGTAGCGTAACTGGACGAATCACAGCGGAGGCCCTCAAGGTAGCCATGTGCCACAACTAGTTCCTTACATATATCCTTGATGTCTTTTGTTTCCTTTCCTTCTTCTGAAGCTAAGATTTTGTTTTTTTTGTTAGAAGTTAAGGTTTCTTCCCTGAAAATTGCAGGAACGTGTTTTGAGAGTTCTTCAAGTATGGGCTGATTGGTTTCTGTTTTCGGATACTTTTGTGAATGGGTTGCGAGCTACCTTTCTCCGTTCGGGTAACTCAGGTGTGATACCTTTCCATTCTATTTGTGGTGACGCCCCTGAACTCGACAGAAAGTCTGGTTCTGCAGAAGCGGGTGATGTGGAAAAGATTAACCAAGATACCGCATTGGCCATTGGTAAAGGAGCTGCCATGAAGGAGCTTTTAAGTTTGCCCCTTACCGAGCTGGAAAGACGATGCAGACATAATGGACTATCTCAGGTTGGTGGTAGAGAAATGATGGTAGCACGGTTACTTTATCTGGAAGATGCCGAAAAACAGAGAGGTTATGAGATAGATGATGGATTGAGGCCTTCACATAGCCACCCAAGTTTGGGTAGATACCCAAGTGGACAGGAGGGGACAAAATTTGAAATGGATCCAAGGAAAATGTCTGGATCGATGAGTTATGATGAAAATGGTAAGCAGTCAAATGGAGAAGGCTCAGTATCATTGCCTCCATCATATCCTTCTTTGCAGCAGGAACTTATCTTTAGTGAAGCAAAGAATGAACCCGTTCTGCCAGCTTCTAAGTGGGCAAGAGAGGACAATGAAAGTGATGATGAACATAAGAGGAATGCACAAGAATTGGGGTTAACTTATTCATCTTCGGGAAGTGAAAATGCAGGCGATGGGCTTTATAAAAACGTGGAAATGGATCTTACTTCTGTTGCCAGCAATTCAACATTTCTTAATGTTGGAATGAAGGAAGAACAAAGGTACTATTCAACTAGTATGTTTCAACTAGGCATTCTTTCCTGTGATATAATGTTAAATATGGTGATTTGGTTTTTCATGCTTTGACGAAACTAATATGTTCTATACAATCTTGGTAAGTATGGTTTCTCTTGGTTTTGCTTAACTAACATTGTTGTAAAATAGTTTTATTTTGAGAATGACAGAATAATCGATATTGCTATTTGGTTCATGAATAACTATTTGTAATTTACGTAAGGATTATACATCTTTAATTAACTGCACTACTGAGATTAAAATAGTCCTTTTTACTTTTACCTTTTGTGCTCCACTTTAGAACAACACATTCGCTTGAGGATGGATGTAGTATGTCACTTTTGGTGAGGTTAATTGATGTCTGTTATTCTTGCATCACAAGTTTGATTCTTTTGAAACCAGCCGCACTGTTTAGAAAGTAATAAAAAACTTCATACATATATAAAATTTGATTGCTTTTGTATCTTTTGCTAATGATAACACGGTGTTGTCTGACTCACAGACAAAAATTGAGACGTCTTGAGGTTGCTTTGATGGAATATCGTGAATCTCTTGAAGAGGAGGGAGTTAAAAGTTCCGAGGAAATTGAGAGAAAAGTTGCCATCCATCGTAGACAGCTACAATTTGAATATGGTTTATCTGATTTGAATGCAGATGCTCCCGGCAGAAGTAAGTTATGAATCTTTGATCCATGATTTATTTATCGGTTACCATGCATGTGGTTTCACGTTGTTCTGATTTGTATTCCAAGAGCAATTGCTTTTATCGTGGGAAATTTTGGATATCTTCCCTCAATTTTTTTTTTGAAGTGACTACCTCATTTGTATGTTTTTGGCTTGAGGAAGGTCACAACTTTTTTTTTTTTTAATGTTTCAAATTATCCCCTTTTATCGTATCAAATGTAACTTCATCATGGTTATGCCGTTGAAGCACATCTAAATTGTGGAAAGAATTACTCAAGCTACGATGATTGCACTTACGTGCCATTAAAAAAAGAAGGGAATATACAGAAGACAGAATTTTGTAGTCTCACTCTGATTCTATTGAGATACCAGATTTTACTTGGTTATTTATAAGCTATTGTTGAAGGCTTCATATTTCAATTTACTAGACTTCGTGGGATTTGAGAGTCATTATTAATATTTTCCGTAAAACTAGCACCATGAAAGTGTGCTTGTTGGGACTGTTAATTGTTTGGTGAAAAAGTTCTCTCCCATAATTCTCAAAATTCTTTCGTACTTATCTCAAGATTTGGCTCGTAGTTTCTGCCGACATAAATACTCCACTTTGTCACTGCAGAAAGGACCTCTTCAGAGAGGAGGGACATACGGGATGACTCCCAAGAACCGTTGAAGAAGCACCATCGTAGCCGAAGCAGAAGTGAAAGCCCTGAACGAAAATCATCCACGCGAGAGAAAGAGAGGGACAGCGACGCAAAAGGGGACAGAGACAGACGACATGGCAGGGAAAGAGGCTGTGATCTGGAATCTGAAAGGGGGAAGGACAGAGCACGGGAACGAGAGAAGAATGGAAGCAAGGAGAGGAATGAGCACGAAAGGGAAAAGGGAAGAGAGAGAGATAGGGATAGTAGGAGGGTGAAATAATGAGGTGGTTTCCCTTGGCGCTCGTATACTTGGTGAAATGGTGATATTAGCATCTATCGTATCTTTGGATCGATTTTTTTTCTTCTGTGTTCTCTTTTGAGAATCAAATCTAGGTTATATCAAGTGTTGAGGGGGCACCATGGAGTCTGAATGGGGGCTCTGGAAGAAGTGGAGGGTGAGCAGGGCAGAGGTGTAGGTTAAAGGTGTGATGCATTTTTTTAAATTGCTCCTCTCCCCGTCCTTGGTGATTCATGGTATTTTATATGCTGATACTATTCAGAAGGTTTGTTTTGCCTTATTTAAATGATAATTTTGCTCTGATTAAAAACTGTCCCTGTGATTCTGTCAAAACATTGTAGTTTTTTCTTTTTTTGGGAAGATTTTTCGCATTCAATGTTTTATTTATATATATTATTGATGGTTGTCTCACAATTGAGAATTCACAAGCAATAGATCTTTATAAGATAATGGGTTAGTCCACTCGTTACTAATTGATTTTGAGTTGGAACCCTATATATTCTTAACGTGATATCAGATAAGGCTTTTCACGTGATTGGGTATTATGTCAGTATACTCACCGCCACATGTATTATCAATCCATGTATTTGACTTATATAATGTCAAATGTGATGGGACGTGTTGAGAGTTGTCTCACGTCGAGAATTTACAAGTTATGTTAGCTTTTTTTAAGATACATGAGTTAATCAACTCATTATCAATTGGTTTTGAGTTGGAATCTCATATATATATATATATAATTTTCATCTACCAACAATCTCATTATTTTATATTTTACGTTTTTCTTAAAATAGTTTACCATTTTATTATAATATGGTTCAAGAATCAAGATTGTTATATTTAAAATATCTTTTTTACTAAATGAATATATATGACACATTTTTACCATCTCAATAAGCATTTAGTAGAGATATCAGATATACAATTGGCAATTTTGAAAAATATTTTATCATATGATATATCAAAATTATGTTTCTGAGAATATTTTTCTAAAATAATAATAAATGTTACTGTCTCTAAATGGAATGGATAGACGTTTGGTTCCGATTTAAAAGTGCGTAAAAATATATTATAGAATTAATGGTGAAAAACTAATTAAATAATGAACATTTATCAATAAATGGTTTATAGATGGAGCAGCATTGCAAATTTTGTAATTAAATATTTTTTTAAAAAAATATTTACTCTAACAATTGCATAATATAATTAAACAAACAGTGGATGAGAATTTAAGGAAAATAACCAATCTTAATATCTTATTTTAAAAATAGCATTGTCTATTAAATAGTTTTAAATATAGCCTTTCATAATTTGATAATCCTAGAAGAGTTGATGCTGCTGTTGCTACTCTCTAAAACTGAAATTGGACTCGGAGGACTGATATAGGTTGTATGACATCTCCTTATTGACGCTCAGGTTTTATTTTCCAACAGTCATCCCTCCATCGGAGAATAATCCTCAACAAATGTTGACATCCATTCAAGCTGGACGATATCCTCGTACTGGAAGTGAACAGAAAACCAAGAATTTTTAGAACGAGACGAGATTGGCTGTAACAAAATTGATATTCGATCCATTTAAAAGAAGCACAAATCTACAACTAGGTGTTAAATCCTTGGTTACAATGAATGAAGGTTCACCAATAGAAAACAATTTTCGAAAACTACATGAGATCAACTAGCCTTGTACATAAAAAAAACTCTTCAAGCAAATGAATATTTGTGAAGGAAAGCGACTCAACAAGGCGGGAGATAGAGTTTTACACGGGCTGGCTGCTTCCCCAACATTTCAAAATTCATATGTAAATGTAATAAAAAAAATTCCTCATACAAGACAGACTTGCGTTGATTTTCCAGTTATCTTGTAGATAAAGTGGACCATCTAATATCAACTGCAAAATTGAGTTTTCAGTTTTAAATGTGTAAGGACCCTAGTTCCTTAAGTGCGGATTAAAGGCATAATTAGAGCTAACATAAATTATCAGAGTAAAATGATCGTATTGAGACTATGAGCTTTAAGAATTACATGCCAAAATAAGGACTATCAAATGGATTAGTTACATTCCCAATCAAATAAATGTATTTACTATAGCTTTACACTACTCCTAGAGTAGACACTATACAAAGTAATCCTGTCCTTCATCTACCAAAAGTGTTCTTCACAAGCTCACCGCCTCAACCCGCTTTAGCCCCTTTATATCATGCCAAAAGTACCTACAAGGACAACCCCCAAACATGAGCAATAATAATATCCATATTCAACACAATATGAATATAAAGCGTAAATGCATAAATCACAATAAAACACTTCCTGTTTTCCCATGCATTTCAAACGCTTCCAGTTTGGTTGTCCCTGTACCATAACTCATGAGTATAATCAATAGATTTTTTAATGGTCTACACGTCATGACATAATACCATCTCATCAACACCAAATACCAATCACCAATCCCTAGTCTGTCCATCACAATGTATTTTAATGCCCCTCGCTTATTTACATATAGGCGTCATAGAATAACCCGCTTCAATGGACATGAGGCGCTCCCACCCCTCGCTTCACATTGAGCGGCAAATATTCTTTCCTCGCCCTACATGATAACCACGCTCAAATGTGACATGCGGCGCTCCCACCCTTCGCTTCACATTTGGCGGCAACAAACCAAATAGCGGCAAGCATTAAAATCATCAAGGGATGACCACGACTCATGGGATGTGCACCAATAACCATCATATGCATATACAATCATCATGCATAATTCCACATGTATTTGCATCCACAATGCATAATTCCACATATACTCGCATCCACAATGCATAAACAATGAGTATATTAGATACATGTACCGTTGGGTGCCCGTACGTCTTCTACGTACCTTTCCAAAAGTAGGATGTGGTAGGACCTCACTTCCTTGGCTGTGTTGCCACCTGGGATGGTTCTATATTCACACAATTCAATATTAGAACCCAATAATAGTCCAATACCAAAAATCCTACAAAAATAATCAAAAACATCATATTTTGTGACTCGCGATCGATCGCTGTAAAGGGCCGATCGATCGCGAGATCACACTGCCCGAACATGAAATTTTGTTCTTTCGGCGATCGATCGCCATAAGCTTCTGGAGCGTACTGCCTCCTCGCGATCGATCGCCAAAAATGGGCGATCGATCGCCGAGTCCTGTGTCGCGAAAAATCGCCATTAATGCTCCAAAACTCCATTCCAATCCATACCAACTCCCCTACCATCAAACCAATAACATTAAACACATAATAACCTTCCATTAAACATCTCAAAAACTCAACATTCAACCAAAACACAACAACCCAAAACAAACCCATTTCAAAACATATCAAAACCCTCACAAACTCAATCCAAACACAACAAAAACATAAGGGAGGTACCCATACCTCTTGGGGACTCCAAATCTCCCAATAAACTTCACAAATCAAACTTTTGGAAGGATTTCTCTTCACCCCTTTGGTCAAAAACGAAAATGAGAGGAGGAAGGGTTTGAAGAATGATTTTGGGAAAAAAGAAAGAGTGATGGGTTTTTGTGGGGTTGGGGGGTATTAGTGGGTTATTTGGGGATAAATTAAATTGCATACCCACTATTAATCATGATTTATAAAAATACCCCAATATGGTATTTAAAAGGCATTTCACCAAAATGCACCAAAAATCACAATTAAACTCATGCTATCCATTTAATTGATAACCATAACAAATAAATCATGCTAATATACAATTCTCCCAACATGCCCAACATGTACCCTGAAATGCACTCCCGGGCCACTCTTTCCATGTGACCATGCATTTCCATATGATAATTAATTCCAGCACATAATTAATTACCGCTACAATTAATCATATAAACACAATTAATGCCCAAATTGTAATTAATCATTTCGGGGATATCACAATACTCCCCTACTTATAAGATTTCGTCCTCGAAATCACATGCACTTACCCCAACATGAAACAGAACATAAATAACATACCAGAAAATAGTTCCGGGTAGTGCTGCACCATATGCCGCTCCGTCTCCCACGTAGCCTCTTCGACACCCCTGCGATCCCACTGAACCTTGATCATAGGTATTACTTTGTTCCGAAGTCTGCGGTCTGCTCGATCCAAAATTCTAACAGGCCGTTCCACATAAGACACATCGGATTCTAACTGAACCTCAGAAGGCTGCAACACATGAGATGGATCCGGCTCATACTTTCGCAGCATAGACACATGAAACACATCATGTATACCAGATAAAGAAGGTGGCAAAGCCAGTCGGTAAGCTAAGGTGCCAATGCGCTGCAAAATCTCGTACGGTCCAACATACCTAGGAGACAGTTTTCCGCGCATCCCAAATCGCACAACGCCTCTGAAAGGCGAGATCTTCAAAAAGACCTTATCTCCCAACTGAAATTCCAACGGTCTCCGCCGTTTATTCGCATAAGCTGCATGTCTGTCCTGGGCTGCTTTCATTTTCTGCCTTATCATCTTTATCTTTTCTTCCATCTCTCGGATCAACCCCGGTCCTCCGACCGATTTGCGGTCCAAGTCATCCCAACATAAGGGTGATCTACACCGTCTGCCATATAGAACTTCAAAAGGAGCCATCTGAATGCTCGCCTGGTAGCTGTTATTATAAGAGAATTCTACCAAGGCCACTGAATCTTGCCAAGAAATATCGAACTCCAATACACAAGCCCTCAACATGTCCTCGAGCGTCTGGATAGTACGCTCGGTTTGGCCATCCGTCTGAGGATGATATGCAGTGCTCAACCTGACTTCAGTTCCCAAGGCTGACTGAAGACCCTCCCAAAAATGAGATGTGAATCGTGGATCTCGATCCGACACTATGGAAATGGGGATCCCATGCAATCTCACCACATCTCGAATGTACAGTTGAGCCATCCTCAAAAAGGTGAAGGTCATGCTATAGGGAATGAAATGAGCTACCTTAGTCAATCGATCCACAATCACCCAAATAGCATCAAAACCTGAAGTACTCCTCGGCAGGTGAGTCACGAAGTCCATGGAAATGTGTTCCCACTTCCACTTCGGTATCTCCAAGCTTTTCAATTCGCCGCCAGGTCTCTGCCTCTCTGCCTTAACCTGCTGGCAGATCAAGCACCTCTTAACAAAAGCGACGACGTCATACTTCATTCTCTTCCACCAAAACTGACCACGTAGATCTTTATACATCTTCTTCCCGCCTGGGTGGATGCTAAGTCTGCTACTATGAGCTCGCTCCAAGATCCCTCTACGCAACTCCGGCGTACTCGGAACCACCCAACGGCTACCCAATCTCAAAGATCCGTCCTCGGCCATTCTGAATTTCGTTGGCTGACCAAGATGTACTAAAGATAACCATCTCTGAACCTCATTATCTGACTTCTGAGCTCTCCTGATATTCTCGTAGATATCTGGCTCAGCTAACAAGGTCGATACATGCACAGGTGATGCATCTAGGTCGAAATCATAGCCTAGATGGCAATAGGAGGTCATCATAGCCGACAAATGGATGACGTCCTCAGCAGAACTCCTCACTTTCCGGCTCAAGGCGTCTGCTGTCAAATTAGCCTTTCCGGGATGGTACTCAATCTCACAATCATAGTCCTTGAGTAAGTCCATCCACCTTCTCTGCCTCATGTTCAGCTCCGCCTGAGTGAATAAAAACTTGAGGCTCTTGTGATCCGTGTAAATGGTAAACGACGTACCATACAAATAATGCCTCCAAATCTTCAAGGCGAAGATGATAGCCGCTAATTCCAAGTCATGGACTGGGTATGGAGTCTCATGCGGCTTCAACTGCCTCGATGCATAAGCTACCACATGCTTATCTTGCATCAGTACACACCCAAGGCCCTGAAGTGATGCATCGGTATACAACACAAATCTGGAGTTTTCCGTAGGAATTACCAATACTGGCGCCGTCGTCAAACGGTGCTTCAACTCCTGGAAGCTCTCCTCACAAGCTTCTGACCAAAAGAATGGTACTCCATTCTGGGTCAACTGTGTCAACGGCTTGGCAATCTTCGAAAATCCCTCGACAAAGCGTCGGTAACCGGCCAAACCAAGGAAGCTCCGTATTTCAGGTACAGAAGTGGGTGCAGCCCACTCCATTACAGCTTCAATCTTCCTGGGATCCACAGATATCCCGCTGCTAGATATGACATGCCCCAGAAATACTACACTGCTCAACCAAAATTCACACTTGCTGAGCTTGGCATACAACTGGTGGTCTCTGAGAATCTGGAGCACTGTCCTCAAGTGTTTCACATGCTCTTCCTCACTCTGGGAGTAGATGAGAATGTCGTCGATGAATACAATGACGAACTGATCAAGATAGGGTTGGAACACCCGATTCATCAAGCTCATAAAGACAGCCGGGGCGTTCGTCACACCGAACGGCATCACTAAGAACTCGTAATGTCCATATCGAGTCCGAAATGCTGTCTTCTGCACATCTTCCTCTCTGACTCGAATCTGATGGTACCCGGATCTCAAATCAATCTTGCTATATAATCTGGTACCTTGCAACTGATCGAACAAGTCATCAATCCTTGGGAGAGGATACTTGTTCTTCACTGTGGCTTTATTAAGTTGTCGGTAATCGATGCACAACCGCATCGAACCGTCCTTCTTTTTCACAAAGAGAACCGGTGCGCCCCAAGGCGATACGCTCGGGCATATATATCCCTTGTCAAGGAGATCCTGCAACTGTTCCTTCAACTCTCTCAACTCTGCCGGTGCCATCCTGTAAGGTGCACGATGTAAGTAACCCCATGAGCATACAACGCAGCGGAATAAAATTTTGGGATTACTAACACCGGATCTATACATAGGGATTCATATCGGATTAGAGAATACATAAGAGTCTCACCCTTGTAGCGTGTTTGAAGCAGATTCCACGGAGCAGCACGTCCAACGAACTCCGAGTCACAAACGAAAGTTTTCACCTTCGTCTCTACGGTATCCACACGATCAAATCGAAAGGGACGTTCAAGAACAAGTTGCTAGACTTATTCTTGAACCAATACACGAAGCAAACTCGATTCACAATCGAATAATGGCTCAAAACCACCAAGGAACCACACGGCTATTGAGGAGGCCGAGAGCTCAAGATTGTGGCGGCCGAGAGCTTCCTTTTGTTGTGTAGGTTTTGTGTTATGAAAATTGTCTTGCCATTAAAACCTTGTAACCATCTTTTATATAATTAATTAAAGGCTTTCATAAAGCCTCATGGGCTTAAGCCCATGATTTAATTAATCATCATGATTATTAATTAAGACTCCTCTTAATTATTTAATTCATCCCATGAATTTAATTTCCCTTCTCGATTTAATCTTTTGTGCGACCCGATAGGATCTCGTAATGTTGGCAGTGACATAAAATCTCATTTTATGTCGCAAGCATTGAGCGGTATCTAGCAACACATCGATGCTACCCAAATTACGAGAATGTCAATGACTCGACATAACCTTTAGAACTTGTGATAATATTAATCATGTAACTTAATCCCTTTGTCCTTTGTGTTTAGATTGAACACGAGTCATGGAATAGTCATACTCGTATATTCAATCTTTATTTCTTGATCCCCAAGTAGAACTAGAATAAACGAATAAGCTTGATATCTCATATCGACTCATTCGAGCATGGCCATGCATTTTAGTTCTCACTTGATCAAGGGCCAAACACATCTCCTGTTATATAGGAGGGACAAATCCTATCTCGATCAGTCAACATCCCTCTACATAATTCGTAGTGTATCCAATAGTCGCCTTTATAGATTACCCTGTTACGGGTAACGTTTGACGATATCAAGATACATAACTCCTTATGTTGGAATCTCTGATGATCACAAGTCGTAAGGATTACATACATTATTATCACTATGAGAATTGCATATGACGATCATATAACTATCCATGTTGCATTCTCATGGTGGGTCTGTCCAGTACATCGTTCTCTAACATGTACCCATATGTTGATTTGATATCTCATATCAATGAACAATTCATCGATCAACATATACTAGTCTCTACGTATTATCATTATCCCTATTCATGATAATACTTGACTAGGGACATCTTTAAGAATAATACAATATTATTCTAAGGACATTAACATATATATTAATTCACAATGCACAGTTAAAAGAATAATATATAATAATGAATTGCCATTCATAAATCCATAAACATTGTATGTCTTAAACAATCATCTAATGACTTGTCTTAGGGCATATCCCAACACACGAGAGATAGCGGATGTCCCCGGTAACAACTCGATCCCAAACTCGACTTCTCTAGCCGGTGGGAATCCTGGGATATCCTCTGGGAAAACATCAGCAAATTCTGCTACCACTGGTACATCCCCAACTCTCAGTTCTTTATTCTTCCCAGACGTGTCCACGACATAGATGAGATAGCCCGTGTGGCCACGTTCCAACAATTGAGTCATCTTGATTGCTGAAATCAACGGAATCTTTGCACGAGAACCGTTGCCATAAAAAGTCCACTGTATTCCCGAATCAGATCTGAACCTTACTGTTCTTTGCCGGCAATCTACCACTGCCTGATATCTGTTCAGAATATCAATACCCACAATGCAGTCGAAGTCTGACATACCTAACACAATCAAGTCTGTCCTCAACTCGTTGCCCTCAAAATAAATGAGGCAATCTGCCATAAACTGGTCGGCAACAACATTTCTTCCAGTGGGTGTCGAGACCATGAGAGGCGTGGGTAAAGAAGACGTGCGCATATGGTGTCTCTCCACAAAGCCCACAGATACAAAAGAGTGGGAGGCACCTGTATCTATCAAAATAAAAGTAGGGTACGTAAATAAATGACACGTACCGGCGATCACCTCCTCTGGGGCTGCCTGCGCCTGCTCTCTGGTCAGTGCATACACCTGACCCTGAGACGGTCCCACTGTCTGACCTCCCGATGGTCGAGGCACAAACTGCTGCCTCTAGTGCACTGTCCTGTCATCAAATCTCGGCCTGTTTCCCTGAAATTCTGACTGTCCTTCCCAAGTGGGGCAATAACGAGAGATGTGGCCCATCTTGCCACAACTATAACAGGCAGGGCACTTACTCGAAGAATGTGGCCCTCCACAATTGTCGCACCTTGGCTCCCCCGATCTATTTCCTTGCGTAGGCCCTCGGTTGGCCGACCAATTGTTCTTCTTGCCCTCTTGCTTCTGCCCAAAGAATTTCTTCCCACTGAACCGTGAGGATGAAGAGGCACCACGAGGTTTAAATGGTTCTCCTCGGGGCCTCAAGCTATCAGTAGCTTGCCTCTGTTGTGATGCTTGTGGGGGTACGGCACTAGGATAGGCTCCAACTCCAATCTCCGCAAGCTCTGCTCTTGTGAGAGCATCATCAAAAGAAGTGGGGTTATTGGTGATAACCCGGTCAAAAAGCTCCGGTCGCAACCCCTTCATAAAGTTTCTCATCTTGGCGTGTCCATTGGTGGCAATGTGTGGAATTTACCTCAGCAACGAAGAATAGTGCATAGCATAGTCTGACACCGACATGCTCCCTTTTTTCAAGCTTGCAAACTCATCTTCCTTCGTCTGTCTCGCCGCCGCAGAGAAGTACCGGTTCAGAAACCGGGTTCTGAAGAGCGTCCAATCGACCACTGCACCCTGTGCTCTCAGTTCCATTACCGTGCTCCTCCACCACATTAAAGGTTTCTTTGCCAACTGGAACTCCGCCAGTCTCAGCCATGCTGTAACAGCACAAGGAGCCGATACAAATATCTGTTCTAACCTTTCTAGCCACTCTTCGGCTTCCTCCTCTGATTATGTCCCCTCAAACCGGGGCGGGTGGTAAGACAGAAACTGAGTCAAGCTGATCTCACCAGGTAGTAATAACTGAGCCACTGGTTCCATGCCTACAGCTGGTGGAGGTAGAGGGTTTGCCTGACCAATGCTAGCGTTCACGCTCCCAACATCACCGACCTCTTCATTAAGGTTCCCCGCATTCATAGCAGCCATGCTGTAACACAAAGGTTAACAACAATTCCAAAACAAACATATATGTTATGCCGTTAAATAACAGGAATGATAATAAGCATGTTAGTATAACAGTATATACAACAATATGCACCACATGCATAAACATGCTTCAAATGTAAGCACCTAGCCAATCATGCTAAGCTACCCTTCACTCGTTCCCGGGTTCTCTAACCACTGCTCTGATACCACTAATGTAAGGACCCTAGTTCCTTAAGTGCGGATTAAAGGCATAATTAGAGCTAACATAAATTATCAGAGTAAAATGATTGTATTGAGACTATGAGCTTTAAGAATTACATGCCAAAATAAGGACTATCAAATGGATTAGTTACATTCCCAATCAAATGAATGTATTTACTATAGCTTTACACTACTCCTAGAGTAGACACTATACAAAGTAATCCTGTCCTTCATCTACCAAAAGTGTTCTTCACAAGCTCACCGCCTCAACCCGCTTTAGCCCCTTTATATCATGCCAAAAGTACCTACAAGGACAACCCACAAACATGAGCAATAATAACATCCATATTCAACACAATATGAATATAAAGCGTAAATGCATAAATCACAATAAAACACTTCCTGTTTTCCCATGCATTTCAAACGCTTCCAGTTTGGTTGTCCCTGTACCATAACTCATGAGTATAATCAATAGATTATTTAATGGTCTACACATGTCATGACATAATACCATCTCATCAACACCAAATACCAATCACCAATCCCTAGTCTGTCCATCACAATGTATTTTAATGCCCCTCGCTTATTTACATATAGGCGGCATAGAATAACCTGGCTTCAATGGACATGCGGCGCTCCCACCCCTCGCTTCACATTGAGCGGCAAATATTCTTTCCTCGCCCTATATGATAACCACACTCAAATGTGACATGCGGCGCTCCCACCCCTCGCTTCACATTTGGCGGCAACAAACCAAATAGCGGCAAGCATTAAAATCATCAAGGGATGACCACGACTCATGGGATGTGCACCAATAACCATCATATGCATATACAATCATCATGCATAATTCAACATGTATTTGCATCCACAATGCATAATTCCACATATACTCGCATCCACAATGCATAAACAATGAGTATATTAGATACATGTACCGTTGGGTGCCCGTACGTCTTCTACATACCTTTCCAAAAGTAGGATGTGGTAGGACCTCACTTCCTTGGCTGTGTTGCCACCTGGGATGGTTCTACATATTCACACAATTCAATATTAGAACCCAATAATAGTCCAATACCAAAAATCCTACAAAAATAATCAAAAACATCATATTTTGTGACTCGCGATCGATCGCTGTAAAGGGCCGATCGATCGCGAGATCACACTGCCCGAACATGAAATTTTGTTCTTTCGGCGATCGATCGCCACATTTGACGCGATCGATCGCCACCCTCGCCAATCGATCGCCCAAATGTGGCGATCGATCGCCATAAGCTTCTGGAGCGTACTGCCTCCTCGCGATCGATCGCCAAAAACGGGCGATCGATCGCCGAGTCCTGTGTCGCGAAAAATCGCCATTAATGCTCCAAAACTCCATTCCAATCCATACCAACTCCCCTACCATCAAACCAATAACATTAAACACATAATAACCTTCCATATACACTTTAAACATCTCAAAAACTCAACATTCAACCAAAACCACAACAACCCAAAACAAACCCATTTCAAAACATATCAAAACCCTCACAAACTCAATCCAAACACAACAAAAACATAAGGGAGGTACCCATACCTCTTGGGGACTCCAAATCTCCCAATAAACTTCACAAATCAAACTTTTGGAAGGATTTCTCTTCACCCCTTTGGTCAAAAACGAAAATGAGAGGAGGAAGGGTTTGAAGAATGATTTTGGGGAAAAAGAAAGAGTGATGGGTTTTTGTGGGGTTGGGGGGTATTAGTGGGTTATTTGGGGATAAATTAAATTGCATACCCACTATTAATCATGATTTATAAAAATACCCCAATATGGTATTTAAAAGGCATTTCACCAAAATGCACCGAAATCACAATTAAACTCATGCTATCCATTTAATTGATAACCATAACAAATAAATCATGCTAATATACAATTCTCCCAACATGCCCAACATGTACCTTGAAATGCGCTCCCGGGCCACTCTTTCCATGTGACCATGCATTTCCATATGATAATTAATTCCAGCACATAATTAATTACCACCACAATTAATCATATAAACACAATTAATGCCCAAATTGCAATTAATCATTTCGGGGATATCACAAAATGCAGATTATTTTTAAATATCCAAACCAAACGCCAGTGATAATCAATGCCTATTCAAATAGAAAATCAACTAGTGCGCATAGATAAGAACATATATGTAAGGCTCCGTTGCTAATTTATCGGTATTCATCACGATTAAGTAAACCCGAATAATTAAAAATATAGGTTGTTCCGGATTATATATATATATATATATATATATATATATATATATATATATATATATATATATATATATATATATATATATATATATATATATTCAAATAAATACCATATATTTATACCATGCAAAATTATATCATGCAAGACAATTGGTCATCACAAGACATTTGGATCCCACTAACCATAACACATTAAAAAATTCCCCACCTACACATAGTAACTCACACCCCCTTTATCTTTAAATCAAGGCAAGACCATCATCTTTTCCTTTCATCTTTTCTTGCTTCTCTCCTCTCCAAAATTCGAAAATCACCACCTCAAATTCCATCAAAATACATAATGTTTATGTTTAGGTTGTGCAATTGCTTATATTAATATGGTGGTGTACTTGTTTTTTAACGAGGTGGTGCACTTAATTTTAATAAGATGTTGAACTTAATTTTGACAAAATGATGTACTCATGAGCCTAGGAGTGCACTTATCTCGTGTGCACCGTTAGACTCAGGCATGCATTTATCAAATACAACAATTTGTTCTTTTTGTTCAATAACATGGTGGTATAGTTAATTTTAACAAAATGGTGCGTTTAATTTTGACAAAGTGATGCACTTAGTTTTGACAATTGGACTATACTGGTGGATATAATTACACTACACTCGTGCACACAATTATACTACACCAGTGCACATAATTACACTTCACCGATTCACTTAATTTAAAGCCTATCATTGCACTTAAATTAATATTGTTGATGTACTTAATTTTTTATCTATCGATGCACCAAATTTAATTTAAAGCCTATCGGTATACGCAATTATACTACATTGGTACATGCAATTTAGAGTCTAACGTGTACCTAATTTAGATTTAAGTGGTACACTTGTATTAAGGTGGCACACTCATAAGTAATGTGGTGTATTTAATTTGAAAAATATAGTACACTTGTAATGTGAATGTCATTTGGTACAATGTTGTGTCATTTTTATTTTACAAATAATTATAATTTATATATTTATTTTATACTTCATATAATCTTAAATTTATATACATTTTTCATTAATGTAAAAAAGTAAATTACTAAAAAATTAATTCTATTATTTATTTAAAAAATTTGAATTGAATATATCTAACAAAAGCTAATACATGGATTTGCTAAAAACTTTGTAGATTGATACTTAGTTGAGTAGAAGAATTACAGTAAATAAAAGAATAAGAAATATTTAGTTATATATTTTTTTAAAAGAAGTTTTGAAGCATGGAAGAAGAGTAGGATAGCGTTTGGAACAGTGTTGTGTCATTTTTATTTTTTAGATAATTATAATTTATAATTTATATTAAAATAATACAAATATTTATTTTATAATTATGTGCGTATAATATTAAATTTTTTATATTTATTTTAATGAAAAAAGATAATTAAATAAAAAATGATATAATAATATTTATTTAAATAATTTGAATTGATTATATTCAATAAAAGTTAATGCATTAATTTATTAATAAGTTTGAAGATGGAATATAAGAATTATTGTTGATAAAATAATAAGAAATATTTAAATATATATTTTTAAAAAATAAGATTTGAAGGATGGAAAGAGAGCATCTGGGGTAATTAAGGAACCAAAAAGACTTTTTAATAGCAGGTAATTGGACTTATTTTAATAAAGTTTTTGGATAGTAGATTTTGCTGGAAAGAAGATTTTGTATATTTATTTAGTTGAAAAATATTTTGAAAGTTGCACATTTTTGCAATTTCATCATTAATTAATTGATTAATAGGTGGTCCAACCCGATTCAAATGGGCCTAAGCCACAACTCAAATGGGCTGGCCGCCAGACCGGTTGAAAAATTGTGACCTAACCCTCCTATATGACGGGCCTTCGGCTTTAGTTTGGTAACTAAAATAATTTTAGCAAGCCCATCTAATTGATTAGGCTGGAAGAGAAGATGGTCAATTGGAACGCAGTAGAATTTTTTATTAACTCCTTGGCCATGATTGGAACATGATCGGCATGTTGTTACAGCAGTAGACTAATGGACGAAATTAACTTTTGGGATAAATAAAATAGGAAAGGAGAGGCGAGGAAGGGGATAATTCAACAACTCAATCACTCACTGATTTATCATCCATACCCTCAAACGCAATTTAGTAAATTTTCAGTTAAATTCCAAATATTAGTTTCGTTCATATTTCCAGTAGATTTTATTTTGATTGATGCTCATTACTTCAGCTTTATTTCTTTGTAGGAAATGTTGAACTTCATTCGGAATGACATAGTTAAATCTAGTTGGCCTGAAAAAACATTATCAGCCAAGAAAAAAGTAATGAATTTAAGCACTCATAGTTGGGTATGAATTGAAGCCTAATATTGTGCTGGAAAAAATTAACAGTTCATGCTAGGAATTGAATGATGAAGTCATTACCACTACACTAGCCACTAACTCACGTCTGAAGACATGCCAACATGAGCAAGAAACTGTCGAAAAATTGTAAGGACTGATGGAACAAATTAAAGGATCAATGCAAATGGTAGTGTCTCCCACAATGGTGAGCAATTTGGTTTCTTTCATCCAATGCATCCGTTGGGTGACCCGTTGTCGTCTTTTTCGTTCTTGTTCATTGTAGAAGCATTCAGTTCTATATATCACATTTACTATTTGCGGACGACACAATGATCTTATGCCAAATAATTGAACTGCATCAACACGTATTAGGGAACTACTGAGAGTTTATGGATGTGCCTTGGGCCAAGAAATAAATCTCCATAAATATGCTGTGGTATTTAATGAAAATTTGACGACGGACGACAAAAATCATGTCTATGATATACTGGGTATTCGAGAGGTAACACAGCATGAAAAATGTTTAGAATTACCGTCAGTGGTGGTCAAGTCTAAAGCTGAAGTTTGGAGGCCTTCGTGATAGAGTTTGGAGTAGGATTCAGTGGATGAGGGAGAAATTGTTATCAAAAGCGGGCAAAGAAGATCTTATCAAATCAATACTTCAAGTAATTCCGAGCTATATAATGGGGTGCTTCATCATACCAGATTGCATACTGTGTCATCTTGAATCAATGATAGCCACGCTTTGGTGGGAAGTAGAGGTGTTAGAAAATGCACTGGATTAAATGGGACGAGCTACGTGACATCAAAGCTTATGGAGGCTTGGGATTTAGAGGTTTGAAAGCATTTAATATGGCGATGCTAGCAAAGCAAGAATGGAGAATCATATCTCATCCTGTAAGGACCCCCGTGCCCTCAACCCGTTATTAGTGTATTAAGCCATACCATTAGTGCATATAATCATACTATCGTGGGGAAAACCATATGCAAGAGCGACACCATGTGCTGTCCAGAAAATTTCTTGCATTTAATCCATATAATATTCAAATTCCCCAACCAAGATTATTCATATAACATGCACCCTCATAATACACTAACATGCTCTTTATTCATTTAGCAATTCCATATTTAATTGCATGCAAATCATAATGAATAGAGAAGAGCCGTAGCTCATTTATACATTCCATATACACGTAAAATGTACTCACGTAAGAGCACCCATTGAACACACGTGTACCTAATGTATAAAACACTCTATTGGATACCGTTACTGGTGCTTCGATCCTGGAAACATCTCCCAAACGTAACTCGATCTCAACTCTGGATCTACGTGCCCATCCAACCAGTTCTGGTACCTCGATCCTGGAAGTACCTCAAATCAACAGCCCGGGCTCAACTCCAAAGCCGCTGCTACACCTGTAACACCTGCCCCAACAGAGACAGCCCCACACGGGGTGAGCATACCAATACCACCAATCCAATAATCATAACATTGCAATTCATAATTTACAAAGTGTAAATGCCATAATTTAAATGATACTCCCTGGATGGTAACACCCTCATCCGGGATCCCCTGTATTGTCCATGTTCTCACAATAACCAAACCATTAAATTCCCAAAAACCAGTTGATCATCTCATTGATCAACTAAAACCATTCCTGATATACCAGTTCCATAACCAAATGCGATTAAACCATCAAAATAGAATACTACAGATATCACATATATTCAGCCATTGACTCCATATTTCTATGTCATAGCTCGCTCCACAATGGCGGCATTTCGACCCCACGCACGCTCAACAATAGCGGCGTCATAACCGATGGTCGCTCAATGGCGACATCATCCCAATCTTTGCTCGCTCAAAAGCGGCACAATATAATTCCCAACGAATGTCCATTTATCGCAATTACCATATAACATGCATTTCACTATCCATTTATAGCAAGTACCGTATACCATGCATTTCAATGTCCATTTATGCAAATACCACATACTATGCATTTCGATGTCCATATAATACAATTATCACATACCATGCATTTTACAGTTGCAACAATATAATAGGCTATGCTCGTACGTCATATGTACCTTAGAATTCCGTAGTCCATGTCAAGCCTGGCTTGAGTTCCATGCCCCGTGAAACATGTGCTAAAACACATAAACAACCCACAATCAAGCATAAGCATGCAACCACGTGCCCAAGCACGTTCAAAACTCCCAAACATATCGTCTATCCATGACTGTTACCAAATTATAAAAGTTCCCGGCTAAGCATGTATAATATCCCAAAAATATTGTCAATCCATTACAATTAACCTTTTAAAATAACCCGGGGCGAAGCATGCAAGACACCCAAAAAGAGCCAAGAAACAACAAAAGAGGTACCAACAAACTGGCCATCTCGATCGATCGAAATTGCATCTCGATCGATCGAGAACCACCCTCTGATCGATCGGTCAAAATACCGATCGATCGGTCCACTGTTCCAAAGCCACAAAAACATTCTGCCATGCTCGATCGATCGAAATTATTTTCGGATCGATCGAGCAGCCCTGTATACGCGAGAGACCTCCAAGAATGAGCTTCTTTCAACACCAAATCACCTACAACTCAAACCCACTTCAAATCACAACATAAAACCAACCAAAAACCATCTAAACACTACAAAACTTAACCCCCAACACAAACAACAATGTTAGAACAAGATCTACCACTTGAACCCCAAGATACAACACCAAAACCAACCAATATACAAAAAAAAACTTTGCTAGGTTGGTAGTTTACCCTTTGAGCTCCAAGATTCTAGCAAGAAATCATGAAAATGGCTCTTTTCCAAAGCTTTCTCCTCCCTTCCATGATGAGGAACGAAAATGGTGGGTTTGGATGGGGTGATGGAAAGGTCAAGACATAAAGGTGATAGAATGGGGTGGATGGGATGTAAAGGAGTGTGCAAGTGGCTCCCTTGCCATGTTATGGGATTTAAATGTGTATGAAAACACAAGTATGATGTATAAAATACCCCAACATGATATTTTAAAAGCATTTTACCACAATGCACCAAAATCACCATTAAAATCATGCTTTACCAAAAATTACAAACCACCACATTTAAACCATTATGACACCCAATTTCCCAACATGCAACGAATGCATCCCGGATCCCGATTCTCACCAAAAACTTAAATCATAGGTTTTTCACCATATTGAGAATACAATCTCAACCTTTGGATCCAACGATCCTAAATGCCCGATTTAACAAACTTGGGAGACCAAAACCATAATTAATTCCTAATTGCCACAATATAAATCCATTAAGGATTAATAACCCTCCGGGATTAAGACTAATAATCCCAGGACATCACAATTATCCCCCACTAATAAAAATTTCATCCTCGAAATTTGCACCGGTATACTCCACGTAACACCAAGGCTACACCAACCAAAATAAAACCACGACCCCGATTCTGGATCACATTAGAATCGAATTTACAACTGCGAGAACACCAATCTCGCACCAAGCTCTAAAATAGAGCAAACGTCAAAATCCACACAAACCCATAAGATAACAACATACCTCGATGTGAATCGTCCCAGAAGTCAGTCCACCACGATTACAAATCAACCAAATCTCCCTTGGTTCTGACATAGATATCATTCCATGATATTCACCACTTGCCCACGATGCTTGACACGCATCGTTATGATGGGAACCACTAGTGTAAACAGTATACTCACAGAAAAATCCAGTTTCTGCTTCCCAGTCCATCTCCTCCAAAGGAGTAGTTGCACCAATTGCAATCCGGACCGGGTTACCCACGGTCACTGATCCACAGAAATCTAAAACAAGGTGTTCCAAGAAATCATATCTTGGTCCTGACACACCATTAAGACTCCTCAAAGTCTCAAGTTCCACAGAGGTCATGTAAAACAAACAATTGCATTCCTGCCATACGTGTCAATCCACGACACTAAACAAATCCGAATCCTGGCCATCCCTCGTTCATCCTGGGATTTAACAATCCTAAAACAGGAAGGCTATCGAATTATCCAACAAGAACTACCATGGTCCTAAAACACGACAAGTCCTCACAAGGGAAGTCAAACGGACCTCACGGTTATTCCTCAGAATACATCGTGCCATCGAGATTACCAATCTCAAATTGCCACGATCTCCCACCGGAGATTCACCAAACCGAGCATACAACTCGACGTTCAACAAGGAACAAAATAAAGTTGGCATTCGTAGACACACACGGCATACATGCCCACGCACCAACACAAAATGCATACTCAATGCAATAGACTCGGGTATTTCCAAACATACCCAAAATTCCAAACCACTGCCAAACCTCGATTATTCTCACTACACGGAGAATAATGGTTGACAAACCAAAACCAAAGGGTGTGATTTCAACATCACTACCACACGAACCAAAATAACGAATCTCCCCAAAAGATTCAACCGGTAGGTATCATAATACCGCCCTCCTCTTAAGGAAAAAGTCATGAATCCATGATCCTCCAATCCTCGAACCACCGTTCGGAAGACCTGGGTATATTTACACCAAAACATATCCCGGAACCCAGAAATACACAACTGGTTAGAGTAGTGCATCAATACCTCCATTACCCGATCCAAAATTCCTATACGCCACGTATACACATCCCAACAATGCTCTGTACTAATGTCATAGTACTCCACAATCGAGCATCTCTCCGGAGACGTCTCCTCAAACGTCTCATCGAGGTAAGAAATCCATTACTAGGTCCAACACCAGAAATGCTTACTATGGCTGATTTACACTCAATCCACGAACGATGTAAGCTGTCTCCAAGACAGTACAATCCAAATCTCTCAAAGAGACAAAATCAATATAGTAATGTCACCCCACTAACTATATCTCACAAACCATTGTGACTCCCATTGCATGCCATATGCAAGGATGCTCAGCTAGAGCTAAAACCGACTTGTTGACATTCACGTTGGTAATACCAACAAAATTGAGCTGTCCCAGTACAAGTCCCTCAAAACAATGGCGTATAACGTCCCCGTGAGGTATTCCCTACCTCAAACACCATGCCACATAGAGACTACAAGAGTCTATCATAACCCTCATCGTATCGCCATACGATTCATCCATCTCGAATCCAACGAGCAACATAAAGGCTAACACAAGCCCACCAAAGTACTGCAACCATAACTGGCTAGCGATTCGCTGGCCCCATAGGCTTATACCAACTACCAACGTGACACACGTCGTAACCCGGTATACCATACCGTACAAACCATTAGAGTTGTGGGTCATCGCCCAACATATCTCTAAAACACCAAGCATAATGGACAACCCGGTGTCCTTGCTCCACTAACATGCAATCCTAATCCATTAGGATTTATTCCACATCCTCAGGGTGGGTGTAACCATGCCTACCCTACATCACAACAACAAGCGAGTAGTTTCCTCAATGACTACTCTTATCACCAATCACTTGGCCATAGCCAATCCAACGAGCATACCCAAGGGTATCATTGCTCGGCAAATATTTACCTCCACAACATGATGCGGTATACACACCGGTACAATGCAACCGATACTCCCTCGAGCAAACCTGCTCGGCAAGAAGGTCTTGTCAACTAGTGACCCAGACTCTACCATGTGCTCACCATCGGCACTCAAACCATACAACCAAATACATAAACACGAATGTATTATTCACTAAAACGACGCCACGCGTTCACATAGACATCCCAAATAACATCGTCAAACACATGACGGTACCCGTCGATACACGACACTCATAATCTCATCGTCAAACACATGACGGTATAAAACAACACATAATATTCACAATAATGATAACAAAAGTAATATGCCATACCTCATCGCTATCAAGATAGCGGAATACCTGTATCCATCGTTCACCAGCGGTACACAAGCAGCACCCATCGCTCGTAGGCGGCATAATCCAGTGCTACGCACATAGCGGTATAACCCATCGCTATAGAATCAGCGGCATGATCCCTTGCCATGGAGTCAGCGGCATAAAACATCGCCCAAAGAATATCCGGCGGTATGAAGCATCGCCATAGGTGTAGCGGAATGTACCATCGCTATATGATACCTGGCGGCATAAACCATCGCCATAGAATACCCGGCGGTATGAACCATCACCAATAGAATAGTGGAATAAGCCATCGCTATGATACCCGGCGGCATGAACCATCGCCAATAGAATACCCGGCGGAACCATCGCCAATATAATACACGGCGGAACCATCGCCAATATAATACCCGGTGGAACCATCACCAATATAATACCCGGAATAATCGTGGACTCAAGAGGTACTCACACTCATGTAGTACTTTGTTCCCGATCGCATCGCTACGTCATGACAGCGGCATCATCGCTTCGACGTGACAGCGGCACGTATCATCGCTCGACACGACAGCGGCATCATCACTTCCACATGCCGATGGTATCTTCGCTTCGACGTGACAGTGGCATTTACCATCGCTTCGACACAACAGCGGCATTTACCATCCCCTTGGCATGACAGCGGAAATACCCCTCGCTTCGACATATTAGCGGTATAATATCCCTCGCGATAGTAATATGACAGCGGCATTATCCTTCGCTTCGACATATTTGCGGCAAATATTCTTCATCGCTATAATATGACAGCGGAAAGTATTCACATCGCTACGCCATGCATGCAACCGTAATGCATAACCCATATTCCAATAAACATCGCCATGAGTGTATTTTAATGCACATCGCTCCAACATTTAGCGGCAAAGCATTAAGTTCATCACTCCGATGTATATCTATGCAACCGTAATGCATAGTCCATGTCTCATAAGACCCTGCAACCACCATGGTTAGCAACACATAATCCAATTATGAACACATATCATAAACGCACATAAGCAATCATGCATAAGTATGTGCTCCTCATTCCCATTAACATGTTCCTAGGCCCTCAACAGCCCCAAAGAGCTAACCACTGCTCTGATACCACTAATGTAAGGACCCCCGTGCCCTTAACCCGTTATTAGTGTATTAAGCCATACCATTAGTGCATATAATCATACTATCATGGGGAAAACCATATGCAAGAGCGACACCATGTGCTGTCCAGAAAATTTCTTGCATTTAATCCATATAATATTCAAATTCCCCAACCAAGATTATTCATATAACATGCACCCTCATAATACACTAACATGCTCTTTGTTCATTTAGCAATTCCATATTTAATTGCATGCAAATCATAATGAATAGAGAAGAGCCGTAGCTCATTTATACATTCCATATACACGTAAAATGTACTCACGTAAGAGCACCCATTGAACACATGTGTACATAATGTATAAAACACTCTACTGGATACCGTTACTGGTGCTTCGATCCTGGAAACATCTCCCAAACGTAACTCGATCTCAACTCTGGATCTACGTGCCCATCCAACCAGTTCTGGTACCTCGATCCTGGAAGTACCTCAAATCAACAGCCCGGGCTCAACTCCAAAGCCGCTGCTACACCTGTAACAACCTGCCCCAACAGAGACAGCCCCACACGGGGTGAGCATACCAATACCACCAATCCAATAATCATAACATTGCAATTCATAATTTACAGAGTGTAAATGCCATAATTTAAATGATACTCCCTGGATGGTAACACCCTCATCCGGGATCCCCTGTATTGTCCCTGTTCTCACAATAACCAAACCATTAAATTCCCAAAAAAACCAGTTGATCATCTCATTGATCAACTAAAACCATTCCTGATATACCAGTTCCATAACCAAATGCGATTAAACCATCAAAATAGAATACTACAGATATCACATATATTCAGCCATTGACTCCATATTTCTATGTCATAGCTCGCTCCACAATGGCGGCATTTCGACCCCACGCACGCTCAACAATAGCGGCGTCATAACCGATGGTCGCTCAATGGCGACATCATCCCAATCTTTGCTCGCTCAAAAGCGGCACAATATAATTCCCAACGAATGTCCATTTATCGCAATTACCATATAACATGCATTTCACTATCCATTTATAGCAAGTACCGTATACCATGCATTTCAATGTCCATTTATGCAAATACCACATACTATGCATTTCGATGTCCATAGAATACAATTATCACATACCATGCATTTTACAGTTGCAACAATATAATAGGCTATGCTCGTACGTCATACGTACCTTAGAATTCCGTAGTCCATGTCAAGCCTGGCTTGAGTTCCATGCCTCGTGAAACATGTGCTAAAACACATAAACAACCCACAATCAAGCATAAGCATGCAACCACGTGCCCAAGCACGTTCAAAACTCCCAAACATACCGTCTATCCATGACGATTACCAAATTATAAAAGTTCCCGGCTAAGCATGTATAATACCCCAAAAATATTGTCAATCCATTACAATTAACCTTTTAAAATAACCCGGGGCGAAGCATGCAAGACACCCAAAAAGAGCCAAGAAACAACAAAAGAGGTACCAACAAACTGGCCATTTCGATCGATCGAAATTGCATCTCGATCGATCGAGAACCACCCTCCGATCGATCGGTCAAAATACCGATCGATCGGTCCACTGTTCCAAAGCCACAAAAACATTCTGCCATGCTCGATCGATCGAAATTATTTTCGGATCGATCGAGCAGCCCTGTATACGCGAGAGACCTCCAAGAATGAGCTTCTTTCAACACCAAATCACCTACAACTCAAACCCACTTCAAATCACAACATAAAACCAACCAAAAACCATCTAAACACTACAAAACTTAACCCCCAACACAAACAACAATGTTAGAACAAGATCTACCCCTTGAACCCCAAGATACAACACCAAAACCAACCAATATACAAAAAACTACTTTGCTAGGTTGGTAGTTTACCCTTTGAGCTCCAAGATTCTAGCAAGAAATCATGAAAATGGCTCTTTTCCAAATCTTTCTCCTCCCTTCCATGATGAGGAACGAAAATGGTGGGTTTGGATGGGGTGATGGAAAGGTCAAGACAAAAAGGTGATAGAATGGGGTGGATGGGATGTAAAGGAGTGTGCAAGTGGCTCCCTTGCCATGTTATGGGATTTAAATGTGTATCAAAACACAAGCATGATGTATAAAATACCCCAACATGATATTTTAAAAGCATTTTACCACAATGCACCAAAATCACCATTAAAATCATGCTTTACCAAAAATTACAAACCAACACATTTAAACCATTATAACACCCAATTTCCCAACATGTAACGAATGCATCCCGGATCCCGATTCTCACCAAAAACTTAAATCATAGGTTTTTCACCATATTGAGAATACAATCTCAACCTTTGGATCCAACGATCCTAAATGCCCGATTTAACAAACTCGGGAGACCAAAACCACAATTAATTCCTAATTGCCACAATATAAATCCATTAAGGATTAATAACCCCCCGGGATTAAGAATAATCCCAGGACATCACACATCCTCAAAGTCTCCTAAGTAGATTCATAAAAGTTTAATATTTTTATGACCATGATTTCTTAGAAGCTACCACCGAGCCTACAACATCATTTACATGGAAATGCCCGATGAAAGCACGATATCCTTGAAGCAGGTTTGTGATGGAGGATTGGAGATGGCACAAGGGTCCATATTTGGAAAGAATAATGGTTACCTCGCCCTCAGCTATTCAAAGTCTATTCACCATACACATAACTCAGAAACACTACTACAGTTGTTGAGTTACTGGATATGAACACTCACGAGTGGAACAAAGAGTTAGTCAATCGTGTTTTCTATGAGGAGGAAGCACAAATGATATTGTCTATATCAGTAGGAGTTCATGAATTCTTGGATAGAATGGTATGACACTACACAAAAATGGGAAGCTCTCGGTTAGTAGTGCATACCATTTAGCACGAGATTTGATGAAAATGAAGGCTATTGCTACTGTTTCTACTTCAATGTCATCAACAAGAACATACTTCAGTTTATTTGGCAGGCACAAGTCCCTAACAAAATATTTTTTTTTGCGTGGAAGGCATGCTCCGTGATACTGCCCCGACATTGGAAGTTTTGGCTCGACATCATCTTGTTAGTGATAATCTGTGTGGAATTTGCTTGTCTAAATCAGAAACGTTACTCCACGTACTCAAGGAATGCCATTTTGCTCGATTGAACTGGGCATGCACTAACCTTGCGCATCAACATGTCTCTTCTGAATGTTCCACAATGTCTGAATGGATACACAGCAGGAATCAACAATTAACCAAAGAAGAATTTAACCTTTTTTGGTTCTATGTTGGACATTATGGAATACAAGAAATAGATGGGTTCTAGGAGAATTCCAGAACGACTCAAAGGGTTGTGTTGACTTTGCGAGTGATTACTTGATGCAATTCAAGAATGCCACTACAATGAATACTCCAGGGGTCAACATGCAGCAATTCAAAGTAACCACCTTCATCAAGGAAAGTGTATAGCATGGAGCAGTGAACATTTCAATTCTTCATTGAATCCTGAAATGGCGGAAGCATTGGCACTGCGAATGGAGTTGATCTGGCACGATAGGATGGATGAATAAGGTATTGCTCGAGAGTGATTGCATAAATATTGTCCAAGCAGTGAATTCCAAAAATAAAAAAATTCTCATCAGTTGGAAACATAGACATACAATTGATGATGATGGAATTTACATAAACGAAGATACGATTCGTTCGCATAAATGGAAATAGAGCTCCAAATATTTTAGCTAAAGAATGTACTTGTGACAAATTTCATTCATCAAACTATCATTTTATTTTAATTAATGATAAATTGTTTCGTTATAAAAAAAATAAGAAAAAAAAGAGAAAGTGGTCAACAAACATCATATTGTTGATAATCAAGCCAATTTTGTATTCAATCACACAACATTTGGCATATAATTAGCACATGTTTTGTGATTAGTCAAATTTGATGGGTTTGATTATGTAAGCAATGATGTAATTATTTTTATTCTTTGCCTAATCTGTGATATCCCCGAAATAATTGATTACAATTTGGGCATTAATTGTGTTTATATGATTAATTATGGAGGTAATTAATTATGTGCTGGATTTATTTATCATGTTGAAATGCTTAGTCACATGGTAGGCGTGACCGGGAATGCATTTCGGGGTGCATGTGATGCATGTTGGATAATTGGGTGTTTTAATGACTTACATGTGTTGGTGGTCATTTATTGGTAAAACATGCATTTATTTGAGATTGTGGAGCATTGTGATGTAATGCTTTTAAAATATCATGTTGGGGTGTCTTATACACCATGGTATTGTGGAATGCATTTTATTTTAAACAACCCACTTTATACCCCCCAAACCCCACCATACCTTCACTTTTTAACTTTCCCAAATTTCATCTCCCAAACCCTTCCTTATCTTCATTTTCGTTTTTGTGCAAAAAGGTGGAGAGAAATCCTTCCAAAAATTTGATTTGTGAAGTTTATTGGGAGATTTGGAGTCCCCAAGAGGTATGGATACATCCTTATTGTTTTTGTTGTGTTTGGTTTGGATTTGTGGTGGTTTTGAAGGGTTTTGAAAGGGGTTCGTTTGAGTTGGTATTATTTTGGTTGGGTGTTGAATTTATGAGTATATGAGGGTGTTTATCAAAGGTATGATTTGGTATGGTTGATGTTTTAATATTTGAGTTTGTTTGAGTTGGGGAAGGAGAAGGATGAATAGTGCCCGAAAATCGGGTGTACAGGACTCGGCGATCGTTCGGCACTTTCCATCGATCGATCGCGAGCTGCAGGGGAGAAGGCAGTAGCCTTCAGCGATCGATCGCGAGTTTGGCGCGATCGATCGGCGAGGTCGCGATCGATCGGCGCAAACTCAGCGATCGATCGCGAATTGGATTTTTTTGTTGAACGAGGCAGTGTAGTCTCGCGATCGATCGGGGCTATATGGAGATCGATCGCGAGACACCAAAATGGGTGTTTTTGATTATTTTGTGGGATTTTTGGTATCGGACTATTATTGGGTTCTAATATTGATTTGTATGAATGTGTAGAACCATCCCAGGTGGCAACACAGCCAAGGAAGTGAAGTCCTACCACATCCTACTTTTTGGAAAGGTACGTAGAAGACGTACGGGCACCCAACGGTACATGTATCTAATATACTCATTGTTTATGCATTGTGGATGCGAGTATATATGGAATTATGCATTGTGGATGCACATACATGTTGAATTATGCATGATGATTGTATATGCATATGATGGTTATTGGTGCACATCCCATGAGTCATGGTCATCCCTTGATGATTTTAATGCTTGCCGCTATTTGATTTGTTGCCGCTAAATGTGAAGCGAGGGGTGGGAGCGCCGCATGTCACATTTAAGCGTGATCATATGAGGCGAGGAAAGAATATTTGCCACTCAATGTGAAGCGAGGGGTGGGAGCGCTGCATGTCCATTGAAGCGAGGTTATTCTATGCCGCCGATATGAAAAGCGAGGGGCATTAAAATACATTGTGATGAAGAGACTAGGGATTGTCGATTGGTAATTGGTGATAATGGAATGGTATTATGTCATGACATGTGTGGACCATTAAATAATCTAATTTATTATACTAATGAGTTATGGTATAGGGACAACCAAAAAGGGAGCGTTTAAAATGCATGGGAAGAACATGAAGTGTTTATTACGGTTTATGCATTTACGCCTTAAATTCATATTGTGTTGTATATGAATTATTATATGCTCATGTTTGGGGGTTGTCCTTGTAGGTACACTTTTGGCATGATAAGAAGGGGCTAAGGCGGGTTGAGGCAGTGAGCTTGTGAAGAACACTTTTGGGAATTGAAGGACGGAATTACTTTTGTATAGTGTCTACTCCAAGAGTAGTGTAAAGCTATAGTTGATAACATTCATTAGATTGGGAATGAAATTAATCCATTGATAGTCCTTATTTTTGGCATGTAATTCTTCAACCTCATAGTCTCAACACGATCACATTACTCTGATAATTTATGTTAGCTCTAATTATGCCTTTAATCCGTACTTAAGGAACTAGGGTCCTTACATTAGTGGTATCAGAGCAGTGGTTAGAGAACCCGGGAACGAGTGAAGGGTAGCCTTAGCATGATTGGCTAGGTGCTTACATTTGAAGCATGTTTATGCATGTGGTGCATATTGTTGTATATACTGTTATACTAACATGCTTATTATCATTCCTGTTATCTAACGGCATAACATATATATTTGTCTTGGAATTGTTGTTAACCTTTGTGTTACAGCATGGCGGCTATGAACTTGGGAAACCTCAATGAAGAGGTGGGCGACGTTGGCAGTGTTAATGCGAGCATTGGTCAGGAAAACCCTCTACCTCCACCAGCTGTAGGCATGGAACCAGTGGCTCAGTTATTACTACCTGGTGAGATCAGTTTGACTCAGTTTCTGTCTTACCACCCGCCCCGATTTGAGGGGACAGAATCAGGGGAGGAGGCCGAAGAGTGGCTAGAGAGACTTGATCAGATATTTGTATCCGCTCCTTGTGCTGTTACAGCGTGGCTGAGGCTGACGGAGTTCCAGTTGGCAAAGAAACCTTCCATGTGGTGGAAGAGCACGGTAATGGAACTGAAAGCACAGGGTGCAGTGATCGATTGGACGCTCTTCAGAACCCGGTTTCTGAATCGGTACTTCTCTGCGGCGGCGAGACAGATGAAGGAAGATGAGTTTGCAAGCTTGAAACAAGGAAGCATGTCGGTGTCCGACTATGCTATGCACTACTCTTCGTTGCTGAGGTATGTCCCACACATTGCCACCAATGGACACGCAAAGATGAGAAACTTCATGAAGGGGTTGCGACCGGAGCTTTTTGACCGGGTTATCACCAATAACCCCACTTCCTTTGATGATGCTCTCACGAGAGCAGAGCTTGCGGAGATTGGCGTTGGGGCCTATCCTAGTGCTGTACCCCCACAGGCGCCACAACAGAGGCAAGCTACTGATATCTTGAGGCCCCGAGGGGAGTCATTTAAACCTCGTGGTGCCCCTTCATCCTCACGGTTCAGTGGAAAGAAATCTTATGGTCAGAAGCAAGAGAACAAGAAGAACAATTGGTCAGCCAACCGAGGGCCTACGCAAGGAAATAGATCGGGGAGTTAAGGTGCGACAATTGTGGAGGGCCACATTCTTCGAGTAAGTGCCCTGCCTGTTATAGTTGTGGCAAGATGGGCCACATCTCTCGGTATTGCCCCACTCGGGAAGACAATCAGATTTTCAAGGGAATAGGCCGAGATTTGAAGACAGGACAGTGCACCAGAGGCAGCAGTTTGTGCCTCGACCATCGGGAGGTCAGACAGTGGGACCGTCCCAGGGATAGGTGTATGCGCTGACCAGAGAGCAGGCCCAGGCAGCCCCGGAGGAGGTGATCGCCGGTACGTGCCATTTATTTACGTACCCTGCTTTTATTTTGATAGATACAGGTGCCTCCCACTCTTTTGTATCTATGGGCTTTGTGGAGAGACACCATATGCGCACGTCTTCTTTACCCACGCCTCTCATGGTCTCGACACCCACTGGAAGAAATGTTGTTGCCGATCAGTTTATGGCAGATTGCCTCATTTATTTTGAGGGCAACGAGTTGAAGACAGACTTGATTGTGTTGGGCATGTCAGACTTCGACTGCATTGTGGGTATTGACATTCTGAACAGATACCAGGCAGTGGTAAATTGTCGACAGAGAACATTAAGGTTCAGATCTGATTCGGGAATACAGTGGACTTTTTATGGCAACGGTTCTTGTGCAAAGATTCCGTTGATTTCAGCAATCAAGATGACTCAATTGTTGGAACGTGGCCACACGGGCTATTTCATCTATGCCGTGGACACGTCTAGGAAGAATAAAGAATTGAGAGTTGAGGATATACCAGTGGTAGCAGAATTTACTGATGTTTTCCCAGAGGATATCCCAGGATTTCCACCGGCTAGAGAAGTTGAGTTTGGGATCGAGTTGTTACCAGGGACATCCGCTATCTCTCGTGCACCTTACAGGATGGCACCGGCAGAGTTAAGAGAGTTGAAGGAGCAGTTGCAGGACCTCCTTGACAAGGGATATATACGCCCGAGCGTATCGCCATGGGGCGCACCGGTTCTCTTTGTGAAAAAGAAGGACGGTTCGATGCGGTTGTGCATCGATTACCGGCAACTGAATATAGCCACAGTGAAGAACAAGTATCCTCTCCCAAGGATTGATGATCTGTTTGATCAGTTGCAAGGTACCATACTTTATAGCAAGATTGATTGAGGTCCGGGTATCACCAGATTTGAGTCAGGGAGGAGGATGTACAGAAGACAACATTTCGGACTCGGTATGGGCACTACGAGTTCCTAGTGATGCCGTTTGGCGTGACGAATGCTCCAGCGGTCTTTATGAGTCTGATGAACAGAGTGTTTCAGCCGTATCTTGATCAGTTCATCATTGTATTTATCGACGACATTCTTATCAACTCCCGGAGTGAGGAAGAGCACGTGAAACACTTGAGGACAGTGCTCCAGATTCTCAGAGATCGCCAGTTGTATGCCAAGCTCAGCAAGTGTGAATTTTGGTTGAGCAGTGTAGTATTTCTGGGGCATGTCATATCTAACAGCGGGATATCTGTGGATCCAGGAAGATTGAAGCTGTGATGGAGTGGGCTGCACCCACTTCTGTACCTGAAATACGGAGTTTCCTTGGCTTGGCCGGTTATTATCGAGGCTTTGTCGAGGGATTTTCGAAGATTGCCAAGCCGTTGACACAGTTGACCCAGAAAGGAGTACCATTCTTTTGGTCAGAAGCTTGTGAGGAGAGCTTCCAGGAGTTGAAGCACCGTTTGATGACGGCGCCAGTATTAGTGATTCCTACGGAAAACTCCAGATTTGTTTTGTATACCGATGCATTACTTCAGGGCCTTGGGTGTGTACTGATGCAAGATAAGCATGTGGTGGCTTATGCGTCGAGGCAGTTGAAACCGCATGAGACTAGATACCCAGTCCATGACTTGGAATTGGCGGCTATCATCTTCGCCCTGAAGATTTGGAGACATTATTTGTATGGTACTTCGTTTACCATTTACACGGATCACAAGAGCCTCAAATTTTTATTCACTCAGGCGGAGCTGAACATGAGGCAGAGAAGGTGGATGGACTTACTCAAGGACTATGATTGTGAGATTGAGTACCATCCCGGAAAAGCTAATTTGACAGCAGACGCTTTGAGCCGGAAAGTGAGGAGTACTGCTAAGGACGTCATCCATTTGTCGTTTATGATGACCTCCTATTGCCATCTGGGCTATGATTTCGACATAGATGCATCACCTGTGTATGTATCGACCTTGTTAGCTGAGCCATATATCTATGAGAATATTAGAAGAGCTCAGAAGTCAGATGATGAGGTTCAGAGATGGTTATCTTTAGTATATCTTGGTCAACCAACGAAGTTCAGAGTGGCTGAGGATGGATCTTTGAGATTGGGTAACCGTTGGGTGGTTCCGAGTACGCCGGAGTTGCGTAGAGGGATCTTGGAGCGAGCTCATAGTAGTAGACTTAGCATCCACCCAGGCGGGAAGAAGATGTATAAAGATCTGCGTGATCAGTTCTGGTGGAAAAGAATGAAGAGTGATGTCGTCGCTTTTGTTAGGAGGTGTTTGATCTGCCAGCAGGTTAAGGCAGAGAGGCAGAGACCTGGCGGCGAGTTGAGAAGCTTAGAGATACCGAAGTGGAAGTGGGAACACATTTCCATGGACTTCGTGACTCACCTGCCGAGGAGTGCTTCGGGTTTTGATGCTATTTGGGTGGTTGTGGATCGATTGACTAAGGTAGCTCATTTCATCCCCTATAGCATGACTTTCACCTTCTTGAGGATGGCTCAGTTGTTTATTCGAGATGTGGTGAGATTGCATGGTATCCCAATTTCCATAGTGTCGGATCGAGATCCACGATTCACATCTCATTTTTGGGAGGGTCTTCAGTCAGCCTTGGGAACTGAAGTTAGATTGAGAACCGCTTATCATCCTGACGGATGGCCAGACCGAGCGTACTATCCAAACGCTCGAGGACATGTTGAGGGCTTGTGTATTGGAGTTCGATGTTTCTTGGCAAGATTCAGTGGCCTTAGTAGAGTTCTCTTATAACAATAGCTACCAAGCGAGCATTCAGATGGCTCCTTTTGAGGCTCTTTATGGCAGACGGTGTAGATCACCCTTGTGTTGGGATGACTTGGACCGCAAATCGGTCGGAGGACCGGAGTTGATCCGAGAAATGGAAGAAAAGATAAAGATGATAAGGCAGAAAATGAAAGCAGCCCAGGACAGACAGGCAGCTTATGCGAATAAACGGCGGAGACCGTTGGAATTTCAGTTGGGAGATAAGGTCTTCTTGAAGATCTCGCCTTTCAGAGGCGTTGTACGATTTGGGATGCGCGGAAAACTGTCTCCGAGGTATGTTGGACCGTACGAGATTTTGCAGCTCATTGGCACCTTAGCTTACCGACTGGCTTTGCCACCTTCTTTATCTGGTATACATGATGTGTTTCATGTATCGATGCTGCGGAAGTATGAGCCGGATCCATCTCATGTGTTACAGCCTTCCGAGGTCCAGTTGGAATCCGATGTGTCTTATGTGGAACGGCCTGTTAGAATTCTGGATCGAGCAGACCGTAGACTTCGGAACAAAGTGATACCTATGATCAAGGTTCAGTGGGATCGCAAGGGTGTCGAGGAGGCTACGTGGGAGACGGAGCGGCATATGGTGTAGCACTACCCGGAACTATTCTCTGGTATGTGATTATGTTTAGTTTCATTATGGGGTAAGTGCATGTGATTTCGAGGACGAAATCTTATAAGTAGGGGAGTATTGTGATATCCCCGAAATAATTGATTGCAATTTGGGCATTAATTGTGTTTATATGATTAATTATGGAGGTAATTAATTATGTGCTGGATTTATTTATCATGTTGAAATGCTTAGTCACATGGTAGGCGTGACCGGGAATGCATTTCGGAGTGCATGTGATGCATGTTGGATAATTGGGTGTTTTAATGACTTACATGTGTTGGTGGTCATTTATTGGTAAAACATGCATTTATTTGAGATTGTGGAGCATTGTGATGTAATGCTTTTAAAATATCATGTTGGGGTGTCTTATACACTATGGTATTGTGGAATGCATTTTATTTAAACAACCCACTTTATACCCCCCAAACCCCACCATACCTTCACTTTTTAACTTTCCCAAATTTCATCTCCCAAACCCTTCCTTCTCTTCATTTTCGTTTTTGTGCAAAAAGGTGGAGAGAAATCCTTCCAAAAATTGGATTTGTGAAGTTTATTGGGAGATTTGGAGTCCCCAAGAGGTATGGATACCTCCTTATTGTTTTTGTTGTGTTTGGTTTGGATTTGTGGTGGTTTTGAAGGGTTTTGAAAGGGGTTTGTTTGAGTTGGTATTATTTTGGTTGGGTGTTGAATTTATGAGTATATGAGGGTGTTTATTAAAGGTTTTTAGTGATTTGGTATGGTTGATGTTTTAATATTTGAGTTTGTTTGAGTTGGGGAAGGAGAAGGATGAATAGTGCCCGAAAATCGGGTGTACAGGACTCGGCGATCGATCGGCACTTTCCACCGATCGATCGCGAGCTGCAGGGGAGAAGGCAGTAGCCTTCAGCGATCGATCGCGAGTTTGGCGCGATCGATCGGCGAGGTCGCGATCGATCGGCGCAAACTCAGCGATCGATCGCGAATTGGATTTTTTTGTTGAACGAGGCAGTGTAGTCTCGCGATCGATCGGGGCTATATGGAGATCGATCGCGAGACACCCAAATGGGTGTTTTTGATTATTTTGTGGGATTTTTGGTATCGGACTATTATTGGGTTCTAATATTGATTTGTATGAATGTGTAGAACCATCCCAGGTGGCAACACAGCCAAGGAAGTGAAGTCCTACCACATCCTACTTTTTGGAAAGGTACGTAGAAGACGTACGGGCACCCAACGGTACATGTATCTAATATACTCATTGTTTATGCATTGTGGATGCGAGTATATATGGAATTATGCATTGTGGATGCAAATACATGTTGAATTATGCATGATGATTGTATATGCATATGATGGTTATTGGTGCACATCCCATGAGTCGTGGTCATCCCTTGATGATTTTAATGCTTGCCGTTATTTGATTTGTTGCCGCTAAATGTGAAGCGAGGGGTGGGAGCACCGCATGTCACATTTAAGCGTGGTTATCATATGAGGCGAGGAAAGAATATTTGCCGCTCATTGTGAAGCGAGGGGTGGGAGCGCCGCATGTCCATTGAAGCGAGGTTATTCTATGCCGCCGATATGAAAAGCGAGGGGCATTAAAATACATTGTGATGAACAGACTAGGGATTGTCGATTGGTAATTGGTGATAATGGAATGGTATTATGTCATGACATGTGTGGACCATTAAATAATCTAATTGATTATACTCATGAGTTATGGTACATGGACAACCAAAAAGGGAGCGTTTAAAATGCATGGGAAGAACAGGAAGTGTTTATTACGGTTTATGCATTTACGCCTTAAATTCATATTGTGTTGTATATGAATTATTATATGCTCATGTTTGGGGGTTGTCCTTGTAGGTACACTTTTGGCATGATAAGAAGGGGCTAAGGCGGGTTGAGGCAGTGAGCTTGTGAAGAACACTTTTGGGAATTGAAGGACGGGATTACTTTTGTATAGTGCCTACTCTAGGAGTAGTGTAAAGCTATAATTGATAATATTCATTAGATTGGGAATGAAATTAATCCATTGATAGTCCTTATTTTTGGCATGTAATTCTTAAAGCTCATAGTCTCAACACGATCACATTACTCTGATATTTTATGTTAGCTCTAATTATGCCTTTAATCCGTACTTAAGGAACTAGGGTCCTTACATAATCTCCATCTATAAATACACATCCATTCTTCATTAGAAAATCATCCAAAAAACACAAATCTTTTATTTTTCTACAAACAAAAGTGTGGAGGAAAAAATGAGATTGAGTGTAAGAATTTCATAAGGAGATTTGTATCCTTGGAAGGAATATGATTAGTGGAGAGAAAATGAGCATTAAAATCAGAGTGTTCTTTGTATTCTAATTCTCTTATCTTCTTTGTTATAAATAAAGAAGTAATCTCCTTGAGGGATCTTGAGTTGACGTAGCCCAATTTGGGGTGAACCACTATACATATTGGTGTTCATCTTGTTCAATTGTTGCTTATGTGCTTGAGAATCTGGCTCTGATAATCACATATGGGTCTTGGTTATGTATGCCCTCAAGCTTGACAAGATGTTGACTGTTTAAGCTCGTCGCTCCAACAACGTCCTTCATAAACTGATAGGTATGGGAGAAGAATTCTATGTTTGGCTTCATCGCGTAGAGGACATATATGGTGAAGTTGGCATCGATAGGAAGAATGGATTCACATATGACATATATAATGTCACCAGCGATGGGCGCTCATCAATTTTCTCGAGAATTTCCTCCATCTCCAACATCACGCTCGGCTCATCTTTCCATGGAAACTCCTCAGATAGCTTTTCCAAAGTAGGCTCAATCACTTGAAGATGCTCATATTCCCTTGAATCTTCCGCATGAGTAGGATCACTCTCCCAAACTTGGTTCGTTGAGTGATCATTATCATGTGAGAACACCTGATTTGTCACCCCTTGATTAGTATATCTCATCTCAGCCTCTTTGCAGCTCGCTGAAAATGTCTCTATCTGCTGCTCTAGGCGATTTATGGAGTGATGCCAAGAATTTGCGCACGGTATCCTCCAACTTAGTCATTACTTCATCAGAACTAACTCTTTCCTTTGCTTGATGATTGAATTTTTTTGTGTAAAATGAGGGTAGTGATGCTCTAGTGGGATTGGTGACTCCAACTCTAAAGTGAAGGATCCCAATGCCACTGGTAGTTGAAATCCGTCAAATTGTTAAACATGTGCACCACAATGTCATCATCTCTACAATACATGGGACAACCAGTTGCCAAATCTCCATTAAATACTCATTCTTATGTTTCCATATCCAATCCAATGCAGAAAGAAAGATTGAAGAGAAGTGTAGTTTGAAAAGTAATGATTGAATCTCTCCCAAGTTGCATAGAACAGTTCATATTGTTGCTGGGCAAAGCTTGTGAAGACCTGTTGAATCATCTCCAAGTACCTCACAAGAAAAACATCATAAAAAAAATTAAAACTAAAATAAAATTATAATCTAAAATCAAAACTACTTGGTAACAATATAAGTACAAAATTAGATCAATCCCTAGCAAAGGCGCCAAAACTTGATGCGTATAAAATGTACAACAAGTGTACGATGTCAAGTTTTAGTATTTGATGAGTAAGAGTGTCGAGCTCACATGGATTGAAAATTAAGTTTATACCAAGTACTGTTATTAGAATAGTTCTAACTTTATTTAGACAATCAATATAATGAATTAACTAAATAATTGAAATACTAAAATAAAATAATAATAATATTAAAGATTTAAGTGGAGAAAATCAATGAGAGCGGATTCTAGAGGTTTGACTTCACTCAACTATCCACCATGTCATGTTCTTCAGTTTATTAGCCAAGAATCATATGTTATTCTATTACCTCTCCCGAGTGTTAAATAGAAATAATCATTCAACAGTTATCTTGATGTATCCACCTAAGATAAACTATTAAATAATTTAAATCGCAAGCTTCTTCTTGCAAAGAAGGAAGTGACTTGGCTGTAAACTCTGCTGCCAAGTTTTGCACCCTCCACATTGAGCTACTCCACCCTAATTAGAGTTTGTTTTTGTATATTATATGGATGATCCCATCCGCAAGTGCACAATAATTAGTTTCATGGCTTCGTTCGAGTTATCGCATGTCGACAATATAAATTACAACAATGTGTATTCCTACGGTCCTATTGAAAACCCCCTCTTTCGAGTGATAGATTATAAATAAATATGACGACTCAACTAGTGATCAGTTAATTGAAACGCAAACAAATCAAGAATCACAAATAAACCATATGAAAAACCAAAGTATATTCATGAAATAATCAACGACATAGTTTCAAGCCAATATTGGTCGTTCCTATAGAAACTAAATTAGTTCATGAATAAATTAAATAAACACATAGACATATTCTTAATCATCATAAAAACATAAAGGAGAAGTAGATCAAACGAATGAAGATGGCCATCCTTCCTCGGTAGTCGTCGTCATCTTCTCCGTCGTCAAAAGCTTTGCCCTTCGTTGTAAGCGCGCCACCTCTATTGATCACATCCTCTTTCACGCACGTCTACTCCCTCACTCTCGCCTGTTCACGTTCTTTGTCAAATCCACTTCCTGCATCTCAATTTTAATTCCGTGAAGAATGATGTACCTTTTATGCGATACCTTCCAATTGTATAGGCTGCTCCTTTTTTATAATAATATTATCCTCCAAATCTCCTTATTTATCTTCAAAATCTATCTTGGCCCACTTCCTTTCCTTAAGGTGAATCCTCTTTTCTTATTGGTTAAAGAAAGTTTCCTCCAAATCTCTCCGAATAAAATATTTTCCCACCAATTTTTTGGCTGACTTGGCTCTCTTTGCTTCGCCAATTTTTAATGGGTTGGACAGAGTAGCGATTAATCCCTATATTTCAGCGATCGATCAGTGTTTTTGCCAAATTTGTTTCCCATCATTATGTTCATAGAGATCGATCTTTATTCTTATGGCGACCGGTCTTTGTTTTCAGGGATCAATCTCCATTTGCAGGCGATCAATCTCCATTTTCAGGTGATCAATCCCTGATTGCATATTCTTCATCTTCATTTTTTCTTCTTTTTCTTGTCTTCCTATGACTTTGTTCCACTATTTTCTCGTTATTTCATGCAGTTTTCATTCTCATAGCACTCATCTTTACTTGGCTTTCTGTAAACAGAAAAATGACAAAAAACGCATAATTCTGATCGTAAAGGTAACATCAATCTCAAAAAAAAAGCATAGAAATAATAAGTGCAAAAATGCACTTATCAAACCCCATAAACTTAGATTTTTGCTAGTCCCGAGAAAAAATAAGAACAAAAGCAAAGAAAATAAAAATGAAAACAACAAATTCAAAAGACTCAAGTTATGCACTTTATCAATCATGATTGGGCTCAGAGATTCATGGTCTAGCATTCGACTCAATTTTCATGCCACTTCCCTTTAAAAGAGATTTTCATTGACATATATCAATTGGGATTTTCACGGCATCACTTTGGTTTCAAACTTAATGTCTAATAGAAGAATAGGATTATAAGAAGAATGGACAATATCAGTCAAGGTAATGAGACGTGTGTGTGTGTGTGTGAATGTCAACAGATACTTATCAAACATGTCTTTCGAGAGTCCATATGCTTAACTTTTATAACCTTCTCCACTAGTATATTAGACAAACATGACTCAGTCAACAGGTCTTAATTGGCTCATAATGTATGGCATCGGCTCATGGCTTCAACAAAAGGGTAAGAGTTTCAAAAGAACGAGTAAGTCTAATATATGTATTGCGCACTCCCCTTTCACTCTTCATTCTCTTTTTTGCTTATTCATCATTCATTTTTCTTGACTTTCACCCCCTCCATAATTTTATCTCTTATCAAACACCTCATTTTCTTTTACACATTCAATTCATCCACTATTTTCCGCCATCGTTTTTTTCAATTCATTCAACCATTTTTCTTCTTTTCTCCATTTGGCTTATTTTCAATCATGAACATTGGGAGATTTTCAAAATATTAACGCGCAACAGGGCTATAATGCCTCTATACAAATCATACATGTTTAATATGATTATGGTGTAAGTATGTGATAATTACGGTCTGACGTGGATTTGAGTTCGAGTTGAACCGAGTAGGATAGGGAATGCTAAACGTAGAATTGACACATATATCTATATGTGAATGGGCTTTTAATCATGAAACCAAGTGCCTATGAACCATGACATATAAAAAGGTGTAAGATAAGTAATTACATATTGTAAGGCCCCAACCCCTTAACTCGTCATTAGTTCATTTATGACGTCGTATGAGTATAAAAATTTTCCATTCTTTAAAAGAATCATTACATGCTTCACATATTCTCCATGACATAAATAATAACAGCATGGAATGATCACTTCTACCAGCAATAAAACTCAAGGTTCACCCATTATCATCACCATTGCACCACTTTTACATTGTGGGTTTTTATAAAAAATTGGGCAGAGTCTCCCCATAAATTGAGCTATCCAAAAATGAAACAATCACAAAATAACTCCCAGCCAGGGAAAAACACAATACTTAAAAGAAACCAAAACCCTAAGTAAGTTCCCGGCCAGGGAAAACACCATACTAAGAAGAGATCAATAGTGGGCTTCAACACCCTTATACAGTCCATATACATGCTTCCAGTTGCTCACATACGAGCAAAATATAAATGGATACTAATCTAACTGAATAAATAACGTATACTATTTACCCACACTCATATACGCTTCTGGAAGCGGCATGATCCAACAAAGCTCGAACTAATATCCCAAAATAGCTTAGTGCTTGTTGTACCCGTTTCAACAAAAACAGCCCCCACACGGGTGAGCATACCCCATCACAATACTCATTCTCATAACTATGCTTAATGGTTAAATGAGATCATAATATCACAATTACGATTATTGAAAATCTATATGAAGATGTACTCCCTGTAAGGTTTTGAATCCATAGCTTTCCACGAACTGTCCCTGTTTCAATCTCACACACTTTCATAACAACAAGTTCAGTATCGTTATTCACATTATGATACTCATCAACACGATAAATTCAATACAACTAGAATCTAGTATATATGCTTAATCATGAATAATTTCATGATTCAGATAATCCTTCCTACCAGTCTATCTCATTGTCAATATTCACATTGATCATGCCCAAGGCATCGTTACCCAACTTCGTATACTCGGATCACGTACAACTACGTATCCCCCTCAGATCACGTACAACTACGTATCCCCCATATCACATATATATTCGCATATTCATTTCTTTACTCATATATTCGGATTACATACAATTACGTGACCACCATACTGCATATGTCAAACTCAACACACAATCATTACATTCAACGATACATGATATGCGAATATGTCATTATTCATAGTATATATATATATATATATATATATATATATATATATATATACCTGCTCGCACGTCACTACATACCTTATAATTTGTGTTTACCGTCAAGTCATCCTCTTTGTTGTCCGAGAGCTCAAGAAGGCTCTATATGAACTTAAAGGTATAAGGGTTATCTCATAACCAATATTTGATGCATAAAATATAATAATTCATAAATTATGCCCATAATATCACATAATCCAACCACCCAACAACAAAACTCAATTTAGTCAATTAACATGTTCCAAACATCCCAACCAACACCAAAGTGATTCAAACAAAAGACATGAAAGAAAGGATACATGTAGATACGAGATTCTACCCTTTAAATCCAATTCCCTTAATCACAACATAAAGTCATTCATTTGTATAAATTCAACTTAAACAAATTAAACATTCATTGAGTTTCAATCTAAAACTCATATGATGTCTTCAAGCATATACATCACCACAATCTTTATTCCAAGTTATAACTCACACTACCATGTGTCTAACCCATTTATTCACACACACACATGTTCCAAGTTAAAAGGATCTCAAACTAAAGCCAATACAATCCTAAACACTAACATGATATAATTCCAAAAGTAGGATTTCATACTAAACATTTAGTATAGCTTTTGGCCACACTTGAACTCCACTTAAGCATTATATCAAACACCATATAGGCACGATTTCAAGCACAAAACAGTCTAAAAAATCGAGCTACCACAACCAGATTTTTGAAGTACATAGGGTCAGATTTTTCAAACCAAAATGCAACAGATTTTTGAACCAAGAACAGCCTAAAATTCAAACCCAAATAGCAGGCCAATTTCAAACCCTAACAGCAAGAATCAGTTGATCGAAACAGCAAATATTCGAAACCCATACTGCACAAATTCGAACCATAGCAGGTGATTTTTGATCAACAACCAAAGCACACATTTTCGAGCCAAAACTTAGCAATAAATCATCTACATAGTCATCAAAACATGAAGAGTAACTTTCTCGATAGGAAAAATGAAGTAACAGCAACTTTCCTTCCCAAAATCGATCCAAAGTGCATCAAAAACCCTAGAAATCGAAGAGCAAGAAGGAATAATGACCAAGGTAGTGTATAGAATCTTACCCACCAATATTCAAGAGAAATCGAGCTCAATCTTGCCAAAATTGCCAATAAGCGTGAGGGAGGAGAGAGTTGGCGTGAAGTACGAGAAGAGGCGTGAGTTTAGTGTGTGTAGGAAGTTTTAGTGTGTGTTTTAACCCTCAAGTCATTCTTCTTATACATAGCTCACTAAATTAATATGCAAACATCTCTTTTTAAATTTAAATCAAGATACATGCTTTTCCCGTAATTTATTTATTCCAATTCCGGGCCAAAATTATATTCTCATGAATTTAAAGAATTTCTTTGAATTTAATTAACATTATAATACAATCCCGGAATCATTTGTCCAATTTCCGATCCCAACATCCGATACTCAAAAATTAAATCCCGAGATATCATAAAAATATCATAATTAAATCCATTTGACAATTAATAATTATTCCGGACATCACACATATGTTGGTCTTTCATTCTATGGGAATGAACACAAGTTGAGTTGAAACCAAAAGTAAAAGTGAATGATGGATTAGCATGTTAAAAACAATGGAAATGAAATGAGTTACATGTGTTTGAGTAACACTTATAGTGATGCATTTGCATTTCATGTAGAATGTGGTGTGCATATGAGTTGCATGTTATATGCATTTGAGTTTCATGTTGGAGGCATGTTGGAGGAAGTAGTTGAAGAGAAAATCAGACTACAAACACATATCATACCTAAAATCTACACAAGGTGCTCTCATCCTTTAAATCTTTTGTTCCTTCCTTTGGACTTGAAGCTTAGATATCAAGCTATAATCTGAATTATAAGGGCAAACAAAGGTAGTGGTAAGCATTTCATAGCTTGTGATAGATATGTGTTGCAAACTCAAGCATATGATATATGTATTGATTTGTATTGGTATGGTATGAGCTAGAACTTGAAGAATTAAGTTGTTTAACTATGCAAACATGTTCATATGGTGTTATAGTATGAAGGTTGTTAGAAATTGAGGTGTATGAGAAGCACCAAGAAGATAGACATGAAATCGCATGTTCTGAAACTTTTGCTGTCTAGCGATCGATCGCTAGCAACGTGCCGATCGATCGCTGAGATAGGGGAAACTTTAAGGCGGGTTATGCTTGGAGCGATCGATCGCTGCATGTGACAGATCGATCCCGAGCTGTAGCGATCGATCGCTAAAAGAGGATCAATCGATCGCTAGAAGGCCATAGAATTTTATGAAATTCAGACTTTAATAGTGATCGATCGCTAGCTTTTGACCGATCGATCGCTAGGGTTGCACACTTGAAGATCGATCGCGAGAGTGACCGATCGATCGCTAGACTTAAAATGCTAAAAAAATTATATATTGGTGGGATTTGATATTGAAACTGATTATAACATGATACATTGTTGGTATCCATGTAGCATCATCACAGGGGACAGAACAGCAAGGGGGTTAAACATTGACGCCTGAATTGCTATATTTTGTGTCGCACGACAGTTACTTGTTGACGTACATGTATTGATGCTATGTATATGGTGATGTTGAGTATAGATGTTGAGATTGAGACATACGGTTGTTGTAATCATATTATTTTACATTCGTGTTTTTGAGACATACAGTTGATGCCATATGAGAGGTATGCCATTGTTGGGCATATGCTTTGGCTGAGCATATAGCTGCTGCTATATGAGAGGTATGCCGTTGTTGGGCATATGCTTTGGTTGTTATAACGTGTGAGGATGTTTATATGATATGTGCTGCTAATATGGGACGTGAAGGCTGAGCCACTGACATATTAAGCTGAGAGGCATATCATATCGGTCCTGTTATAACAGGATGATAGTTGAGACATGTCATGACATATTTGCATAATGTGATGCATGATACAGAACATTCACATTGGCGACTTTACGATGGTTATTTATTGTATGATGTTTTCTTATTGATATAGAACTGATATTGTTGTCTATCAATACTCATGCTTTGTGATTGTTTCTGTAGGGACTCATAGACGTGGGAGGAGGGGATTGTGAGTCGAATTCTGCTGCGAGCTGAACCACTGAGTAGGATTTGAACTGCTTTTGGTTGTTCTGATGTACATGTGTTGTATATTATGTCAGGGTTTTGTTAGGGATATGCAAATGTTGTAACAATTGATATAGTAAAACTCTTAATCAGTGTGTATTCTTACTTAAATCCCACTCACATGTGTATAAATATTTGATTACATAATGGTTTAAGTAATTAGGACCCCACATTAGTGGTATCAGAGCTGTGGTTCGAGAATTGGGTGAACAAGGGTAGAGGAAGTGTATTAGGGAGTTGCCTAATCACTTGAAAGCGTGTTGAGATCTTTGATAAGATGTTATACTAACATGCTTTATATATTTGAATGTTGTTGTTAACCCTTGATGTGCAGTAATGACAGACATATTACCTCATGATGACGTTCGGGATGCCATGAGTGGCAATGCTAGTGTTGGGTTGGCGCCTGTGCCACCACTAGCAGTAGGGCAAGGACCAGTAGAACATGTATTGTTACCTGGAGAGTTGACACGGACTCAATTTCTGAGTTATCAGCCACCTCGATTTGAGGATACAGAATCTGTCGAACAGGCTGAAGAGTGGCTAGAACGTGTTGAACAGATTTTTGTATCTGCACCGTGTGCCAAGTCAGCCTGGTTACGTTTGGCTGAGTTTCAGTTGGCAAAGAAAACAATGATGTGGTGGAAAGCTACATTGTTTGAATTGCGAGCTCAGGGACAGATTGTGGACTGGGATGTATTCAGAACCCGCTTTTTGGATCACTATTTCTCTGTGTCTGCAAGGCAGTTAAAAGAAGATGAGTTTACAAATATGAAACAGGGAACATTGAGGGTAGCTGACCATGCGCTACAATATTCCTCTTTGTTGAGGTATGTGCCACATATAGCTGCTAATACTAAGGCCAAAATCAGACAATTTGTAAAGGGATTGAGGCCTAAGTTGTTTGATAGGGTTATTTCTAATAATCCTACTTTGTTTGAGGAAGCGCTGACCAGGGCATAGATGGCTGAGATCGGAATTGGGGCGTATAAGGATGTAGGACAAGGTCAAAAACCTACTTCAGACAGTATGAGACCTAGAGGGGATCAGTTTAAACCATCACGAGGAGGTGCCTCATCCTCGAGATTTGGTGGTAGGTGATTTGATAATCGGAAAGGAAGTGAATGAGCTGCCAAAGGACAATCACAAGGGATCAGTAGTAAATGATTGAAATGTTTTAATTGTGGAGGACCACACTATAAAAGAGATTGCCCGCACATTGATGGTCCAGTTTGTTTTAGATGTGGGAAAACAGGACACATGATACGAGATTGTCCTCAAGCTTGGGGACAACATGTCAGAGGAAATGTGTCAGAGAGTACAGTGCAACATAGACCATAGTTTGTACCACGGACTTGTGGGGGATAGAGAGCAGGGCAGTCCCAAGTTCAGGTTTATGCACTGAACAAGGAACAAGCAGAGGCAGCCCCTGATGATGTGATAGAGGGTAAGTGTTGTTTATTTACTTATCCGGCTTTTATATTGATTGATACTGGTGCATCACATTCATTTATTGCACAAGCTTTTATTGACCGGTATCATATATGCTCGTCTCCACTGTTGATGCCTATGTATGTCTCGACACCAAATGTGAACTACTGTGATGTCTTGTAGAGTGTGTCTGATTGTTCTATTAAGTTTGATGCTGACTATGGAATACATATAGATTTGATTGTGTTAAATATGACTGATTTTGACTGTATTCTGGGTATTGATGTGTTGAGGTAGATATCAAACTGTTGTGGATTGTTGTCAAAACACAGTGAGATTTTAGTCTGATAGTGGAAACCAATGGATCTTCTATGGACATGGATCGCGTGCAAAGATTCCGTTGATATCTGCTATTCGAATGCCACGTTTGTTAGAATGTGGACATATGGGATATTTGATTTACGCTATTGATGTAACTGAAATGAAAGTAGAAATAAGAGTAGAGGATATACCAGTTATTGCAGAATACGTAGATGTATTTCCAAATGAGATTCTTGGATTTTCACCACTTCGTGAGGTGGAATTTAGCATTGAATTGATACCTGATACCTCTGCAATCATACGAGCACCATATCGAAAGGCACCAACTGAACTGAGGGAGTTGAAAACTCAGTTACAAGATTTACTTGACAATGGATACATACGTCCTAGTGTATCACCTTGGGGTGCTCCGGTGTTGTTTGTCAAGAAGAATGATGGTTCAATGCGACTGTGCATTGACTATAGACAGTTGAACAAGGTAACTTTAAGGACCCCGTGACCTTAACCCGCTATTAGTGTATTAACCCATGTATTTAGTGCATACAATCATGTAATAAGGGGAAAACCACATGCAATCATAGCATAATATACCAACAACAAAATTCCTTATATTATTCCATATATTGTTCAAATCCCCCATTCCACTCAACCCTTAAGTATGCATCTTATAATAGACTAACATGTTCTCAATTCATTTAGCAATTAATTAATTAATTGCATGCAACCCATAAATGAAAAGAGAAAGGCCCTTGCCCTTTATACACACCATATACACATATAATCGTGTGCTCACATGCGAGCATCGAATGAATGTATGCGATCTCAACTCCGGAGCTACCGCTGTACCTGTTCCACCTTCCCCAACAGAGACAGCCCCCACACGGAGTGAGCATACCAATACTACCATTCCAATAATCACATTACATAATTTACAGAATATAAAACTGTAATGTAAAAGATACTCCCTGTATAGTATCGTTATCACATGAGATCCCCCGTGCTGTTCTTGTTCTCAAAATAACCGAAACCATCAAATTCCCAAAAGCCAGTTAATCATTTTATTGATTAACTAAATCCGTTCCCTATTTGCCAATTTACATAATTAATGAATTCCAATCATTTATAAATGTTTATAGATATCACACGTATTTAACCAATAGATCCACAATTCCATTTTATCGCTTGCTCAGTAGCAGCGGCATTCATAACCGATGTTCGCTCCATAACGACAACATCTCAATCGTTGCTCTCTCCATAGCGGCACCATTTAGTTCACAATACATATCCATTTATTGCAAATACAATATACCATGCATTCAACAATTGCAATAAGATATAAGATTATGCTCGTACGTTATACGTACCTTAGAATTCCGTAGTCCAAATCAAACCTTGCCTTAGTCCCGTGACCCGATGAGTTATGTGCTAACACATAAAATAATTCACAATTAATTAAAAGCATGCAACCACGTGCCCAAGCACGTTCACCACCTCCAATAATATCGTCAATCCATGACGATTAACCATTTTAAAAGACCCCGGGCGAAGCATGCATACTACTCAAAATATTCCATTTTATATGCTCAACGCTAATCCATCGTTCAATTGAGTAGTCCATTTCTTATTAAAGTTCGACACCAACCATTCCATTTTTAAAGTATAGTATTCCTATTGGAATGTAAACATTGTCCCGAAAATCGGCTAATTAAACCACGATTCCAAAATCTCAATATTTTGCCAAAATTTAAAAAAAAACAAAAGAAACAGGGCCGCGATCGATCGCCACTTCCCGTGATCGATCGCGATAACCCACTGCACGAAAAAATGCATAGCCGCGATCGATCGCCGCACATTCCGATCGATCGCCAACAATTTCTGATTCCTCGCGATCGGTCGGTAACATCTCATGATCGATCGTGAGTACTGTTCATCGTCACCCATTTTCCAGACTCTCGTCGCGATCGATCGGCGCCATGCCGCGGTTGATCGCGACCTGCGATTTTCCGAAAAACTCGAGCTTTAATGGTGTTTTTCACACCCAAACTCAAAACCAACACCCCTTACACCTTCAACACCTCAATTACTCCATTTAAAACCAATAAAAACACCAAAAACACAACTTTGAATTTTAACCAAACATTCCCAAATTCCAAATCCAACCCAAATCCTAACCAAAATCCACAATACTACTATCAAATCGAAGATAAAAGTGAGGAGAAGAGGATTATCAACTTATCTTCGAAAATCCGGCTCCCAAGTCAAGCCTCCAACGATTTTGCTCCAAGGAAGAAAAGAGGGGAAGGGATGGGGATTGGGGGTGGGAGACGTGAGAGAGAGAGAGAGAGAGAGAGAGAGAGAGAGAGAGAGAGAGAGAGAGAGAGAGAGAGAAAAGCAAGGCCAACAATGATTGAACACCTAGTCCACTTGGTATATATAGTACCAAGGCTCAAAAATCCCGAGTCCCCCACAAATACATCATCACTCATTAAAAATCATCCGTGTTCAATATTTACCTCTCAATCTCAATCTCAATTTCCATTACCAGCCCCAACACAAACCAACGACTAATGGTGTGATCCCAACATCAACACCACACAAACCGACTCATCGAATCTTCCAAAGATTCCCAATAGGTTTATAAATACCGCCTTCCTCACAAGGAAAATGTCATGAACCCATGACCTTCCAACTTCGAACCACCGTTCGGGAAAACCTGGATATATTTATACCAAAATATATCCCGGAACCAATAAATACACAACTGGTTCAGAATAGTGCATCCTTGCTACTATTACCAAATCGAAATCCGTATACACAATTATACCCCTTCTAACGATGCTTACTCGAGCATCTTCCCAGAGACGTCTCATCGTACGTCTCACCGAAAAATAGAAAGCCATTACTTAGTCCAATACAAGTAATGCCTACCATGGCTGATTTACAATCAACCCTTGATCAACACCAGCTGTCTCCATGACAGTATGTTCCAAATATCCCCAAAAGATACAATCAATAGAGCAATGTCCTTATCGACACTCACGTTGGTACTCCCAACAAAATTGAGCTGTCCCAGTACAAGTCCCTCAAAATATTTAACGTATAAACGTTCTCGTGAGGTATTCCCTGCCTCAGTCTCATGCCACATAGTGACTACAAGATCCACCATAACCCTCATCGTATCATCATACGATTCACCAAACTTGGTTCCAACGAGCAGTATAATGGCTACAACAAGCTCACTATAACACGACAACAATACCTGGCTAGCAGATCGCTGGCTCCTTAGGTTTATACAAAACCTACCAACGTAACACACGTTCCACCTGTTGGGATATGCCCTAAGACAAGTCATTAGATGATTGTTTAAGACATACAATGTTTGTGGATTTATGAATGGCAATTCATTATTATATATTATTCTTTTAACTGTGCATTGTGAATTAATATATATGTTAATGTCCTTAGAATAATATTGTATTATTCTTAAAGATGTCCCTAGTCAAGTATTACCATGAAAAGGGATAATGATACTACGTAGAGACTAGTATATGTTGATCGATGAATTGTTCATTGATATGAGATATCAAATCAACATATGGGTACATGTTAGAGAACGATGTACTGGACAGACCCACCATGAGAATGCAACATGGATAGTTATATGATCGTCATATGCAATTCTTATAGTGATAATAATGTATACAATCCTTACGACTTGTGATCATCAGAGATCCCAACATAAGGAGTTATGTATCTTGATATCGTCAAACGTTACCCGTAACAGGGTAATCTATAAAGGCGACTATTGGATACACTACGAATTATGTAGAGGGATGTTGACTGATCGAGATAGGATTTGTCCCTCCTATATAACAGGAGATGTGTTTGGCCCTTGATCAAGTGAGAACTAAAATGCATGGCCATGCTCGAATGAGTCGATATGAGATATCGAGCTTATTCGTTTATTCTAGTTCTACTTGGGGATCAAGAAATAAAGATTGAATATACGAGTATGACTATTCCATGACTCGTGTTCAATCTAAACACAAAGGACAAAGGGATTAAGTTACATGATTAATATTATCACAAGTTCTAAAGGTTATGTCGAGTCATTGACATTCTCGTAATTTGGGTAGCATCGATGTGTTGCTAGATACCGCTCAATGCTTGCGACATAAAATGAGATTTTATGTCACTGCCAACATTACGAGATCCTATCGGGTCGCACAAAAGATTAAATCGAGAAGGGAAATTAAATTCATGGGATGAATTAAATAATTAAGAGGAGTCTTAATTAATAATCATAAGGATTAATTAAATCATAGGCTTAAGCCCATGAAGCTTTGAGAAAGCCTTTAATTAATCATATATAATATGATTGCAAGGTGTTTAATTGTAAGACAACCATCATACTAACCTAAAACAAGGAGAGACTCGGCCTCCATCCAACCACAAATTGCTCTCGGCTTTTCTTCATAGCCGAAGGGAAAATTTGAGGTTTTGGGCGTGCCATTCGATTTAGAATCGAGTGTTCTTTCTTGTTCCGGTTTAGTAACTTGTCTAGCAACTTGTTATTAAACCATCCCTTCACTCGATTTGATCGTGTGGATTCCATTGAGGCAAAACCAATCGAGTTTTGCTATTGACTCGGAGAAGGCGTAGGACGTGGTGCTGCTCCGTGGATTCTGCTTCAAACACGCTACAAGGGTAAGACACTTATGTATTCTCTAATCCGATATGAATCCCTATGTATAGATCCGGTGTTAGTAATCCCAAAATTTTATTCCGCTGCGCTGTATGCTCATGGGGTTACTTACAGTGGTATCAGAGCCGTGTACAAGGCTCATATCGGATTTATGTGATTAAATTGTGTTAATCATATTAGAATTTGTATTGCATGCTTATTAAAACTGTTTAATTCATATATGATATGAAATAAATATTTAGTTTTTGAAAATCATCGTAAAAATTGTATTTGATATAATAGGCGAATAATTGTATACGATACACAAAAGCGTAAAATCGAGGTGTTGGCTCAAGGTGGTTTGACCACCTCATGACTTGACCCTCGGGCCGCCGCAAGTGAGCTAGGGTTCGGACCCTTGGCTCATGCATGGGGCCGCGCCACTTCCAAGAGGCTAGGGTTTTGAACCCTAATCACAAAAGCTACTCGGCCGCCGCTTGGGCTAGGGTTTTTCGGACCCTGGCTCGTGCATGGGTCAAGCCGTCACCGTCATGGACCGTCCATGGTTGGACCGTGGCTTGTGGCTCATGGATTTTGGTGTTTCGAGCAAGTTGGCTCGATGAAAAACCAACATGGTGCGAGGCGGCTAGGGTTTGGAACCCTAGCGCCGCCGCCGCTCGAGCTTGGCTCGGCCATGGGCTAGGGTTACGAACCCTAGGCCCATCAATGGTCCAGCCGAGTGGTTGTGGTTCGAACCATGGTGGTTCGAGCCTTAGTCGCTTTAGTTCGTGACATGTGATGTCCCGAGCGTACGATAATTTTTCAAAAATTATTTTACAATTTTAAATTAGAATTAAATTTAAAATGTTTAGAATTTAATTAATTAAATGTTAATGCATGCTTTATGTGTTGTTTGAGCATGGTGCGTGGTTATAGCCCTTTGACCTATTAGATAAGATTTGTGGATGTTTGTAATTTATAATACGACCTGCGTGTCGTGCCTTTCTCTATTTCATTCTAAATGTAATCCCTCCCCTATGTTCCCCTCGAATGTGAATCGAGGAATTCAATATCTTGTAAATAGTGTAGTTTATTGATGGTGATCAATGAAGAAGGAGCATCGTGCCGGGATGAGGAGGCCATTCACAAATTGGAGCCAAAGGAAGGTGCTTATGAAGTTACCTTAGGTTGACTCATAGGATTTTCTCATTGGCTTGAGAAAATCATTAGTAGGGGCTATAACCATGTCACGTTTAATTATGTATGTTGATGCATGATTTATCTTATGTTTTAGTTTGATAATAGTATTACACATATATGTAGATATGTATACAACTATATGTAGTGGACATATTTTAAATTATCAAATTAATCATGAGATCAATAAATCCCTCTAAAATATTAAGTTTTAGATGCCTTCCAAAATAAAAGTACTCGTCAATAACTTCGATTGTACATGTGTGGGTTTGCCAAAGCAAAGCACTGTGGCAATCTTAGTAAGGCGCGAAAGGATAAAAGTGATATCCGTTATACTTTAATTGGGTACGACTTAACTAGGTTATCTCAATAGGATTGGGAACCTAGAGGCATGGGTTGGATTTTAATTCATTTGATGAATTGAACAAAGCATTGTTCGTCCAACTATCCAAGAATTATATATGATATAATTGACAAAGTGTTGTCTACCTAAATAACCGAGTCTTGGGCGATTAGCCAAAGCTAACTCAAGATTAAGTGAAATATGGATCTTGGCCCACTAAAGGTTTCAAGGGTTGATATTTTTCAAACAAAATAGTGGGAGTATCATTTAATATAAGACCATGTTAAATGATTTAAATCATAAACTTATTTTGCATATTTATATTGTAGATATCCATGGCAACTAACAACGTTACTAGCACTTTATCACTGCGATCGGTCCTTGAGAAGGACAAACTAAATGGGACGAATTTCCTAGACTGGCATAGGAACTTGAGGATAGTCCTCAAACAAGAAAAGAAACAATATGTCCTAGAGGAACCCTTACCCGCTGAGGAACCTCCCCTAACGGCTACAAGAACCGAAAAAGATGCTTACAAGAAGCATCAGAGTGACGCACTTGATGTTGGGTGCCTCATGCTTGCCACCATGAACTCTGAGCTTCAGAAGCAACATGAGGAAATGGAGGCGTTCGATATGATCGAACACTTAAAGCAGTTGTACCAACAGCAAGCTAGACAAGAGAGGTATGACGTCTCTAAGGCGTTATTTCAGTGCAGGATGGTAGAAGGAAGCTTGGTTGGAACTCATGTGCTCAAGATGATTGGGTACATTGAGAATCTGGACAAGCTGGGTTTTCCATTGGACCAAGAGTTGGCCACCGATGTGATCTTGCAATCGTTGCCTGAAAGCTTCAGTCAATTTGTAGTAAATTACAATATGACTGACATGGAAAAGACTTTACCACAATTGCTTGGTATGTTGAGAACATATGAAGCAAATACTAAGAAGACTAAGGCCACAAATGTCCTTATTGTGAATAAGGGCAAAGGAAGGGCCAAAGCTAAAGGCAACAAGAAAGCAAAGAAGGTCTTTGCTAAATCTAAGCCAAAGTCTCATGCACTGAAACCAAAGGGAGGGATAGCAAAGGAAGGGAACTGTTTCCATTGCGGTGAGACCGGCCATTGGAAAAGGAACTGCAAAGTATATCTGGAGGATCTAAAGAAAGGAAGTGTGACTTCCGCTTCAGGTATTTTTGTTATAGAAGTCAATTTATCTACTTCTTCATCATGGGTATTAGATACTGGATGTGGATCTCACATTTGTGTAAATGTGCAGGATCTCAAAAGGAGTAGGACATTGGTGAAAGGTGAAGTTGATCTCCGAGTTGGAAATGGAGCAAGAGTTGCTGCATTAGCTATAGGAGATTATCATTTAGCTTTACCTACTGGTTTATCACTGATTTTAAAAGACTGTTATTTTGTGCCTTCAATTACTAAAAACATTATTTCTATTTCTTGTTTAGACAAGTATGGTTTTTCATTTATAATAAAGGACAATTGTTGTTCTATTTATTTAAATGATATGTTTTATGCTAGTGCACAAATGGTGAATGGTCTTTATGTATTAAATCTTGATATGCCTATCTATAACATAAATACTAAAAGGATTAAAAATAATGATTGTAATCCGACTTATCTCTGGCACTGTCGCTTGGGCCACATAAACGAGAACCGCATATCTAAACTTCATAAGGATGGAGTATTAGATTCATTTGATTTTGAATCATATGAAACATGCGAATCTTGTTTAATAGGCAAGATGACTAAACCCCCTTTCAAGGGACATGTTGAAAGGGCAAATGTTTTATTGGGACTAATACATAGTGATGTATGTGGACCAATAAGTACGCAAGCTAGAGGTGGTTTTCAATACTTCGTTACATTTACTGATGACCTCAGTAGATATGGGTATGTGTACCTAATGAAACATAAACATGAAACCTTTGAAAAGTTCAAAGATTTCAAGAATGAAGTACAAAACCAACTTGGCAAGAGTATCAAAATCCTTCGATCAGATCGAGGAGGAGAATACTTAAGCCAAGAGTTTCATGACTATCTAAAGGAGTGTGGGATAGTCCCACAACTCACTCCTCCGTATACTCCACAATGGAATGGTGTATCCGAGAGGAGAAATCGAACCTTGTTAGACATGGTTAGATCAATGATGAGTCATGCAGATCTTCCGATATCGTTTTGGGGACACGCTCTAGAAACAACGATTTTCTTACTGAACCGTGTTCCATCTAAATCAGTGGAAAAGACACCATATGAGATATGGACTGGGAAGCGTCCTAGTATGTCTTTTATGAAGATTTGGGGTTGTGAGGCTTTCGTTAGACGTCACGCCACTAACAAACTTGGACCCAAATCTGATAAGTGTTTATTTGTGGGGTATCCTAAGGAAACGAAAGGATACTATTCTACTATCCCACCGAGAACAAAGTAGTTGTTGCTCGGACTGGTGTATTTCTTGAAAGAGAATTTATCTCTAGAAAAACCAGTGGGAGAAAAATAAAACTTAGTGAAGTTCAACCACAAGAAAACACTGAACCTGAGATTGAGATGGAAACAGAGCAGGCACCACAAGCTGTTGTGGAAGAAGCTCCTGCTCAAGAGACACAAGCCCAGCGTAGGTCTGTAAGAGAACACCGAGAGCCACAGAGATATGGATTTCTTGTGACTCAACAAGGTGACTTACTACTTATTGATGAGGATGAGCCGTCATCTTATCAACAAGCTATTATGGGCAATGATTCTGAGAAATGGCAAGAGGCCATGAAATCTGAGATGGAATCCATGTATGCAAACCACGTATGGACTTTGGTTGATCCACCTGAAGGGGTACGACCCATAGGGTGCAAATGGATTTTCAAGAAAAAGACCGATATGGATGGTAACGTACAAACCTATAAAGGTCGGCTGGTTGCAAAAGGATTCAAACAAATTCATGGTATTGACTATGATGAAACCTTTTCACCAGTGGCCATGGTTAAATCCATAAGGATCTTACTTGCAATAGCTGCATTTCATGATTATGAAATCTGGCAGATGGATGTCAAAACAGCTTTCCTTAATGGAAATCTGCTCGAGGATGTATACATGACACAGCCCGAGGGTTTTGTCGATCCAAAGGATGCTGGAAAGATATGCAAGCTACAACGATCCATTTATGGATTGAAGCAAGCTTCTCGGAGTTGGAATCTTCGTTTTGATGATGCAATCAAAGAGTTTGGTTTTATCAAAAATGAAGATGAACCTTGTGTCTACAAGAAGGTCAGTGGGAGCGTAATCATTTTCCTAGTGTTGTATGTAGATGACATACTTCTTATTGGAAATGATATCCCTGCCTTGCAATCTGTAAAGATTTGGCTAGGGAACTGCTTTTGGATGAAAGACTTAGGAGAAGCCACCTATGTATTAGGAATCAAGATCTATAGAGATAGATCGAGAAGGCTTCTTGGTCTAAGTCAAAGTACATACATAGACAAGGTGCTTAAAAGGTTTAGCATGCAAGAATCCAAGAAAGGATTCGTGCCTATGACACATGGTATTTATCTCTCGAAGGAACAGTGTCCTTCAACACCAGATGAGAGACAACGCATGAGTAAGATTCCATACGCGTCAGCTATTGGATCTATCATGTATGCCATGATATGTACTCGTCCCGATGTATCGTATGCTTTGAGCATGACGAGCAGATATCAAGTTGATCCAGGTGAAGGTCACTGGATTGCTGTCAAGAACATCCTGAAGTACTTGAGAAGGATTAAGGATACATTCTTGATTTATGGAGGTGAGGAAGAGCTCAATGTAATGGGTTACACTGATGCTAGCTTCCAAACCGACAAAGATGATTTTCGATCGCAATCTGGATATGTGTATTGCCTAAATGGGGGTGCTGTGAGCTGGAAGAGTTCAAAGCAATAAACAGTAGCCGATTCTACAACGGAAGCTGAGTATATTGCTGCATCGGATGCAGCAAAGGAAGCTGTTTGGATGAGGAAGTTCATTTCTGAACTTGGAGTGGTGCCTAGCATTAAAGATCCGATAGAACTCTATTGTGACAACAATGGAGCGATCGCATTGGCTAAGGAACCAAGATCTCACCAAAGATCCAAGCACATACTTAGGCGTTTCCATTTCATTCGAGAAATCGTTGAAAGGGAGAGATGTTAAAATATGCAAAGTACCAACAGATGATAATGTATCTGACCCATTGACGAAGCCGCTGTCACAGCAGAAGCATGATCGTCATACTAGATCTCTAGGCATTAGGTATATGTCTGAGTGGTCTTAGTGCAAGTGGGAGATTTGTTGGGATATGCCCTAAGACAAGTCATTAGATGATTGTTTAAGACATACAATGTTTGTGGATTTATGAATGGCAATTCATTATTATATATTATTCTTTTAATTGTGCATTGTGAATTAATATATATGTTAATGTCCTTAGAATAATATTGTATTATTCTTAAAGATGTCCCTAGTCAAGTATTACCATGAAAAGGGATAATGATAATACGTAGAGACTAGTATATGTTGATCGATGAATTGTTCATTGATATGAGATATCAAATCAACATATGGGTACATGTTAGAGAACGATGTACTGGACAGACCCACCATGAGAATGCAACATGGATAGTTATATGATCGTCATATGCAATTCTCATAGTGATAATAGTGTATACAATCCTTACGACTTGTGATCATCAGAGATCCCAACATAAGGAGTTATGTATCTTGATATCGTCAAACGTTACCCGTAACAGGGTAATCTATAAAGGCGACTATTGGATACACTACGAATTATGTTGAGGGATGTTGACTGATCGAGATAGGATTTGTCCCTCCTATATAACAGGAGATGTGTTTGGCCCTTGATCAAGTGAGAACTAAAATGCATGGCCATGCTCGAATGAGTCGATATGAGATATCGAGCTTATTCGTTTATTCTAGTTCTACTTGGGGATCAAGAAATAAAGATTGAATATACGAGTATGACTATTCCATGACTCGTGTTCAATCTAAACACAAAGGACAAAGGGATTAAGTTACATGATTAATATTATCACAAGTTCTAAAGGTTATGTCGAGTCATTGACATTCTCGTAATTTGGGTAGCATCGATGTGTTGCTAGATACCGCTCAATGCTTGCGACATAAAATGAGATTTTATGTCACTGCCAACATTACGAGATCCTATCGGGTCGCACAAAAGATTAAATCGAGAAGGGAAATTAAATTCATGGGATGAATTAAATAATTAAGAGGAGTCTTAATTAATAATCATAAGGATTAATTAAATCATGGGCTTAAGCCCATGAAGCTTTGAGAAAGCCTTTAATTAATCATATATAATATGATTGCAAGGTGTTTAATTGTAAGACAACCATCATACTAACCTAAAACAAGGAGAGACTCGGCCTCCATCCAACCACAAATTGCTCTCGGCTTTTCTTCATAGCCGAAGGGAAAATTTGAGGTTTTGGGCGTGCCATTCGATTTAGAATCGAGTGTTCTTTCTTGTTCCGGTTTAGTAACTTGTCTAGCAACTTGTTATTAAACCATCCCTTCACTCGATTTGATCGTGTGGATTCCGTTGAGGCAAAACCAATCGAGTTTTGCTATTGACTCGGAGAAGGCGTAGGACGTGGTGCTGCTCCGTGGATTCTGCTTCAAACACGCTACAAGGGTAAGACACTTATGTATTCTCTAATCCGATATGAATCCCTATGTATAGATCCGGTGTTAGTAATCCCAAAATTTTATTCCGCTGCGCTGTATGCTCATGGGGTTACTTACAGTGGTATCAGAGCCGTGTACAAGGCTCATATCGGATTTATGTGATTAAATTGTGTTAATCATATTAGAATTTGTATTGCATGCTTATTAAAACTGTTTAATTCATATATGATATGAAATAAATATTTAGTTTTTGAAAATCATCGTAAAAATTGTATTTGATATAATAGGCGAATAATTGTATACGATACACAAAAGCGTAAAATCGAGGTGTTGGCTCAAGGTGGTTTGACCACCTCATGACTTGACCCTCGGGCCGCCGCAAGTGAGCTAGGGTTCGGACCCTTGGCTCATGCATGGGGCCGCGCCACTTCCAAGAGGCTAGGGTTTTGAACCCTAATCACAAAAGCTACTCGGCCGCCGCTTGGGCTAGGGTTTTTCGGACCCTGGCTCGTGCATGGGTCAAGCCGTCACCGTCATGGACCGTCCATGGTTGGACCGTGGCTTGTGGCTCATGGATTTTGGTGTTTCGAGCAAGTTGGCTCGATGAAAAACCAACATGGTGCGAGGCGGCTAGGGTTTGGAACCCTAGCGCCGCCGCCGCTCGAGCTTGGCTCGGCCATGGGCTAGGGTTACGAACCCTAGGCCCATCAATGGTCCAGCCGAGTGGTTGTGGTTCGAACCATGGTGGTTCGAGCCTTAGTCGCTTTAGTTCGTGACATGTGATGTCCCGAGCGTACGATAATTTTTCAAAAATTATTTTACAATTTTAAATTAGAATTAAATTTAAAATGTTTAGAATTTAATTAATTAAATGTTAATGCATGCTTTATGTGTTGTTTGAGCATGGTGCGTGGTTATAGCCCTTTGACCTATTAGATAGGATTTGTGGATGTTTGTAATTTATAATACGACCTGCGTGTCGTGCCTTTCTCTATTTCATTCTAAATGTAATCCCTCCCCTATGTTCCCCTCGAATGTGAATCGAGGAATTCAATATCTTGTAAATAGTGTAGTTTATTGATGGTGATCAATGAAGAAGGAGCATCGTGCCGGGATGAGGAGGCCATTCACAAATTGGAGCCAAAGGAAGGTGCTTATGAAGTTACCTTAGGTTGACTCATAGGATTTTCTCATTGGCTTGAGAAAATCATTAGTAGGGGCTATAACCATGTCACGTTTAATTATGTATGTTGATGCATGATTTATCTTATGTTTTAGTTTGATAATAGTATTACACATATATGTAGATATGTATACAACTATATGTAGTGGACATATTTTAAATTATCAAATTAATCATGAGATCAATAAATCCCTCTAAAATATTAAGTTTTAGATGCCTTCCAAAATAAAAGTACTCGTCAATAACTTCGATTGTACATGTGTGGGTTTGCCAAAGCAAAGCACTGTGGCAATCTTAGTAAGGCGCGAAAGGATAAAAGTGATATCCGTTATACTTTAATTGGGTACGACTTAACTAGGTTATCTCAATAGGATTGGGAACCTAGAGGCATGGGTTGGATTTTAATTCATTTGATGAATTGAACAAAGCATTGTTCGTCCAACTATCCAAGAATTATATATGATATAATTGACAAAGTGTTGTCTACCTAAATAACCGAGTCTTGGGCGATTAGCCAAAGCTAACTCAAGATTAAGTGAAATATGGATCTTGGCCCACTAAAGGTTTCGAGGGTTGATATTTTTCAAACAAAATAGTGGGAGTATCATTTAATATAAGACCATGTTAAATGATTTAAATCATAAACTTATTTTGCATATTTATATTGTAGATATCCATGGCAACTAACAACGTTACTAGCACTTTATCACTGCGATCGGTCCTTGAGAAGGACAAACTAAATGGGACGAATTTCCTAGACTGGCATAGGAACTTGAGGATAGTCCTCAAACAAGAAAAGAAACAATATGTCCTAGAGGAACCCTTACCCGCTGAGGAACCTCCCCTAACGGCTACAAGAACCGAAAAAGATGCTTACAAGAAGCATCAGAGTGACGCACTTGATGTTGGGTGCCTCATGCTTGCCACCATGAACTCTGAGCTTCAGAAGCAACATGAGGAAATGGAGGCGTTCGATATGATCGAACACTTAAAGCAGTTGTACCAACAGCAAGCTAGACAAGAGAGGTATGACGTCTCTAAGGCGTTATTTCAGTGCAGGATGGTAGAAGGAAGCTTGGTTGGAACTCATGTGCTCAAGATGATTGGGTACATTGAGAATCTGGACAAGCTGGGTTTTCCATTGGACCAAGAGTTGGCCACCGATGTGATCTTGCAATCGTTGCCTGAAAGCTTCAGTCAATTTGTAGTAAATTACAATATGACTGACATGGAAAAGACTTTACCACAATTGCTTGGTATGTTGAGAACATATGAAGCAAATACTAAGAAGACTAAGGCCACAAATGTCCTTATTGTGAATAAGGGCAAAGGAAGGGCCAAAGCTAAAGGCAACAAGAAAGCAAAGAAGGTCTTTGCTAAATCTAAGCCAAAGTCTCATGCACTGAAACCAAAGGGAGGGATAGCAAAGGAAGGGAACTGTTTCCATTGCGGTGAGACCGGCCATTGGAAAAGGAACTGCAAAGTATATCTGGAGGATCTAAAGAAGTGTGACTTCCGCTTCAGGTATTTTTGTTATAGAAGTCAATTTATCTACTTCTTCATCATGGGTATTAGATACTGGATGTGGATCTCACATTTGTGTAAATGTGCAGGATCTCAAAAGGAGTAGGACATTGGCGAAAGGTGAAGTTGATCTCCGAGTTGGAAATGGAGCAAGAGTTGCTGCATTAGCTATAGGAGATTATCATTTAGCTTTACCTACTGGTTTATCACTGATTTTAAAAGACTGTTATTTTGTGCCTTCAATTACTAAAAACATTATTTCTATTTCTTGTTTAGACAAGTATGGTTTTTCATTTATAATAAAGGACAATTGTTGTTCTATTTATTTAAATGATATGTTTTATGCTAGTGCACAAATGGTGAATGGTCTTTATGTATTAAATCTTGATATGCCTATCTATAACATAAATACTAAAAGGAATTAAAAATAATGATTGTAATCCGACTTATCTCTGGCACTGTCGCTTGGGCCACATAAACGAGAACCGCATATCTAAACTTCATAAGGATGGAGTATTAGATTCATTTGATTTTGAATCATATGAAACATGCGAATCTTGTTTAATAGGCAAGATGACTAAACCCCCTTTCAAGGGACATGTTGAAAGGGCAAATGTTTTATTGGGACTAATACATAGTGATGTATGTGGACCAATAAGTACGCAAGCTAGAGGTGGTTTTCAATACTTCGTTACATTTACTGATGACCTCAGTAGATATGGGTATGTGTACCTAATGAAACATAAACATGAAACCTTTGAAAAGTTCAAAGATTTCAAGAATGAAGTACAAAACCAACTTGGCAAGAGTATCAAAATCCTTCGATCAGATCGAGGAGGAGAATACTTAAGCCAAGAGTTTCATGACTATCTAAAGGAGTGTGGGATAGTCCCACAACTCACTCCTCCGTATACTCCACAATGGAATGGTGTATCCGAGAGGAGAAATCGAACCTTGTTAGACATGGTTAGATCAATGATGAGTCATGCAGATCTTCCGATATCGTTTTGGGGACACGCTCTAGAAACAACGATTTTCTTACTGAACCGTGTTCCATCTAAATCAGTGGAAAAGACACCATATGAGATATGGACTGGGAAGCGTCCTAGTATGTCTTTTATGAAGATTTGGGGTTGTGAGGCTTTCGTTAGACGTCACGCCACTAACAAACTTGGACCCAAATCTGATAAGTGTTTATTTGTGGGGTATCCTAAGGAAACGAAAGGATACTATTTCTACTATCCCACCGAGAACAAAGTAGTTGTTGCTCGGACTGGTGTATTTCTTGAAAGAGAATTTATCTCTAGAAAAACCAGTGGGAGAAAAATAGAACTTAGTGAAGTTCAACCACAAGAAAACACTGAACCTGAGATTGAGATGGAAACAGAGCAGGCACCACAAGCTGTTGTGGAAGAAGCTCCTGCTCAAGAGACACAAGCCCAGCGTAGGTCTGTAAGAGAACACCGAGAGCCACAGAGATATGGATTTCTTGTGACTCAACAAGGTGACTTACTACTTATTGATGAGGATGAGCCGTCATCTTATCAACAAGCTATTATGGGCAATGATTCTGAGAAATGGCAAGAGGCCATGAAATCTGAGATGGAATCCATGTATGCAAACCAAGTATGGACTTTGGTTGATCCACCTGAAGGGGTACGACCCATAGGGTGCAAATGGATTTTCAAGAAAAAGACCGATATGGATGGTAACGTACAAACCTATAAAGGTCGGCTGGTTGCAAAAGGATTCAAACAAATTCATGGTATTGACTATGATGAAACCTTTTCACCAGTGGCCATGGTTAAATCCATAAGGATCTTACTTGCAATAGCTGCATTTCATGATTATGAAATCTGGCAGATGGATGTCAAAACAGCTTTCCTTAATGGAAATCTGCTCGAGGATGTGTACATGACACAGCCCGAGGGTTTTGTCGATCCAAAGGATGCTGGAAAGATATGCAAGCTACAACGATCCATTTATGGATTGAAGCAAGCTTCTCGGAGTTGGAATCTTCGTTTTGATGATGCAATCAAAGAGTTTGGTTTTATCAAAAATGAAGATGAACCTTGTGTCTACAAGAAGGTCAGTGGGAGCGTAATCATTTTCCTATTGTTGTATGTAGATGACATACTTCTTATTGGAAATGATATCCCTGCCTTGCAATCTGTAAAGATTTGGCTAGGGAACTGGTTTTCGATGAAAGACTTAGGAGAAGCCACCTATGTATTAGGAATCAAGATCTATAGAGATAGATCGAGAAGGCTTCTTGGTCTAAGTCAAAGTACATACATAGACAAGGTGCTTAAAAGGTTTAGCATGCAAGAATCCAAGAAAGGATTCGTGCCTATGACACATGGTATTTATCTCTCGAAGGAACAGTGTCCTTCAACACCAGATGAGAGACAACGCATGAGTAAGATTCCATACGCGTCAGCTATTGGATCTATCATGTATGCCATGATATGTACTCGTCCCGATGTATCGTATGCTTTGAGCATGACGAGCAGATATCAAGTTGATCCAGGTGAAGGTCACTGGATTGCTGTCAAGAACATCCTGAAGTACTTGAGAAGGACTAAGGATACATTCTTGATTTATGGAGGTGAGGAAGAGCTCAATGTAATGGGTTACACTGATGCTAGCTTCCAAACCGACAAAGATGATTTTCGATCGCAATCTGGATATGTGTATTGCCTAAATGGGGGTGCTGTGAGCTGGAAGAGTTCAAAGCAAGAAACAGTAGCCGATTCTACAACGGAAGCTGAGTATATTGCTGCCCTCGGATGCAGCAAAGGAAGCTGTTTGGATGAGGAAGTTCATTTCTGAACTTGGAGTGGTGCCTAGCATTAAAGATCCGATAGAACTCTATTGTGACAACAATGGAGCGATCGCATTGGCTAAGGAACCAAGATCTCACCAAAGATCCAAGCACATACTTAGGCGTTTCCATTTCATTCGAGAAATCGTTGAAAGGGGAGATGTTAAAATATGCAAAGTACCAACAGATGATAATGTATCTGACCCATTGACGAAGCCGCTGTCACAGCAGAAGCATGATCGTCATACTAGATCTCTAGGCATTAGGTATATGTCTGAGTGGTCTTAGTGCAAGTGGGAGATTTGTTGGGATATGCCCTAAGACAAGTCATTAGATGATTGTTTAAGACATACAATGTTTGTGGATTTATGAATGGCAATTCATTATTATATATTATTCTTTAATTGTGCATTGTGAATTAATATATATGTTAATGTCCTTAGAATAATATTGTATTATTCTTAAAGATGTCCCTAGTCAAGTATTACCATGAAAAGGGATAATGATAATACGTAGAGACTAGTATATGTTGATCGATGAATTGTTCATTGATATGAGATATCAAATCAACATATGGGTACATGTTAGAGAACGATGTACTGGACAGACCCACCATGAGAATGCAACATGGATAGTTATATGATCGTCATATGCAATTCTCATAGTGATAATAATGTATACAATCCTTACGACTTGTGATCATCAGAGATCCCAACATAAGGAGTTATGTATCTTGATATCGTCAAACGTTACCCGTAACAGGGTAATCTATAAAGGCGACTATTGGATACACTACGAATTATGTTGAGGGATGTTGACTGATCGGGATAGGATTTGTCCCTCCTATATAACAGGAGATGTGTTTGGCCCTTGATCAAGTGAGAACTAAAATGCATGGCCATGCTCGAATGAGTCGATATGAGATATCGAGCTTATTCGTTTATTCTAGTTCTACTTGGGGATCAAGAAATAAAGATTGAATATACGAGTATGACTATTCCATGACTCGTGTTCAATCTAAACACAAAGGACAAAGGGATTAAGTTACATGATTAATATTATCACAAGTTCTAAAGGTTATGTCGAGTCATTGACATTCTCGTAATTCGGGTAGCATCGATGTGTTGCTAGATACCGCTCAATGCTTGCGACATAAAATGAGATTTTATGTCACTGCCAACATTACGAGATCCTATCGGGTCGCACAAAAGATTAAATCGAGAAGGGAAATTAAATTCATGGGATGAATTAAATAATTAAGAGGAGTCTTAATTAATAATCATAAGGATTAATTAAATCATGGGCTTAAGCCCATGAAGCTTTGAGAAAGCCTTTAATTAATCATATATAATATGATTGCAAGGTGTTTAATTGTAAGACAACCATCATACTAACCTAAAACAAGGAGAGACTCGGCCTCCATCCAACCACAAATTGCTCTCGGCTTTTCTTCATAGCCGAAGGGAAAATTTGAGGTTTTGGGCGTGCCATTCGATTTAGAATCGAGTGTTCTTTCTTGTTCCGGTTTAGTAACTTGTCTAGCAACTTGTTATTAAACCATCCCTTCACTCGATTTGATCGTGTGGATTCCGTTGAGGCAAAACCAATCGAGTTTTGCTATTGACTCGGAGAAGGCGTAGGACGTGGTGCTGCTCCGTGGATTCTGCTTCAAACACGCTACAAGGGTAAGACTCTTATGTATTCTCTAATCCGATATGAATCTCTATGTATAGATCCGGTGTTAGTAATCCCAAAATTTTATTCCGCTGCGCTGTATGCTCATGGGGTTACTTACACCACCCTGGTATACCATAACGTATCATCCATTAGAGTAGTGGGTCATCACCCAATATTTCTCTAACACCAAAGCACAATGGACATTCCGGTGTCCTTGCTCAACCACAATGCAATCCTAATCCATTGGGACTTATTCAACACCTTCATATGTGGGTGTGACCATGTCCACCATACGCTACGTCTGTACATGCAAGTAGTTTCCTCAATAACTACTCCTACCACCAGTTACTTGGAAATAGCCATCCCAACGAGTATACCCAAAAGTACCACTACTCGTAAAATATTTACGTCAAATATGTGTTGCGGTACACTTCCTGTACGGTGCATCCATTTATTCATCGAGCAAACCTGCTCGGCATAATGATCTCGTCAACCGGTGACGCAGACACCACCTGGTGCCAACCATCGACACTCAAACCATACGACTAAATACATACACCTAACTGTATTTTTCACAGTAACGACGACATCCGTCCACATAGAACATCCTCTATATCATCGTCATTCTGTGACGGACATGTCAACACATGACATCCACAATATCATCGTCAGCCCGTGACGGTATATGTCAATACATGACATCCACAATGATGCTAACAAAATAGTAATCTACCATAACTCATCGCTAATAAGATATCGGCATACCTGTACCCATTGCCCAATAGCGGTAAGCAATCAGCACCCATCGCTCAAGGCGGCACAATCCGAGCTATGAAATCAACGGTATGAGCCCTCGCTATATAATCAGCGGCATAAATCATCGCTATAGAACAAGCGGCATAAACCCTCGCTATAGAATCACCGGTATTATCATCGCTATAGAATCAGCGGCATAAATCATCGCTACAGAATCAACGACATAAATCATCGCTATAGAATCAGCGGCATAAACCCTCGCTATAGAATCAACGACATAAATCATCACTATAGAATCAACGGCATAAACCCTCGCTATAGAATCAGCGACATAAATCATCGCTATAGAATCAACGGCATGAACCATCGCTATACATATACCCGGCAACATGAACCATCGCCACAGAACTAGCGGAATGAACCATCGCTATATATATATACCCGGCGGCATGAACCATTGCCATAGAAGTAGCAGAATGAACCATCGCTATATACCCGGCGGCATGAACCATCGCCATAGACCAATCTTGTTATAACAGTGTATTTTAATGCACCTAGCTTGTCATGAACGCGGCATTAATACCCCTCGCTTCGACATATCAGCGGCATAGAATAACCTCGCTTTAATGCGACATGCGGCATTTACCATCGCTTCAACATTTTAGCGGCAAATATTCTTTCCTCGCTACGATATGATAGCGGCAAGTATTCTATCATCGCCTCAAATGACAGCGGCAAAGCATTAAAATCATCACTCGAATATAACAACGATACCTCGCTTTCATGTAACAGCGGTATTCCATATCACAATACACATCGCTATTAGCGGCAAAGTATTTTATGTCACATCTTGTAATAACAACGTATTTTAATGCACCTCGCTTGTCATGACCGCGGCATTACCCCTCGCTTTCGTGTAACAACGGCAAGTATTCTATCATCGCTTCAAATGACAGTGACAAAGCATTAAAATCATCGCTCGAATATAACAACGACTCTTCATGTTGTGCACCAAATATCCAACATATATATGCAACCACAATGGTTAGCAATAACACATTCCATTTATAATCCCATAACATAAACGCACATAAGCCAAGTTAGTTGTGTCACACAACACTAACTACCATCATGTATAAGTATGTGCTACCCGTTTCCATTAACATGTTCCTCGGCCCTCAACAGCCCCAAAGAGCAAACCACTGCTCTGATACCATTAATGTAAGGACCCCGTGCCCTTAACCCACTATTAGTGTATTGACCCATGTATTTAGTGCATACAATCATGTAATAAGGGGGGAAACCACATGCAATCATAGCATAATATACGAACAACAAAATTCCTTACATTATTCCATATAATGTACAAATCCCCCATACCACTCAACCCTTAAGTATGCATCTTATAATACACTAACATGTTCTCAATTCATTTAGCAATTCATTAATTAATTGCATGCAACCCATAAATGAAAAGAGAAAGGCCCATGCCCTTTATACACACCATATACACATATAGTAGTGCTCACATGCGAGAATGAATATATGTGTATCTAATGTATAAAATACCCTACTCAATACCGGCATCAGTACCTCGATCATGGAAGTACCTCCAATCCATAGCTCAATCTCAACTCTGGAGCTACCGCTGTACCTATTCCACCTGCCCCAACAGAGACAGCCCCCCATATGGGGTGAGCATACCAATACTACCATTCCAATAATCACAATACATAATTTACAGAATATAAAACTGTAATGTAAAAGATACTCCATGTATAGTATCGTTATCACATGGGATCCCCCGTGCTGTTCCTGTTCTCAAAATAACCGAAACCATCAAATTCCCAAAAGCCAGTTAATCATTTCATTGATTAATTAAATCCATTCCCTATTTGCCAATTTACATAATTAATGAATTCCAATCATTTATAAATGTTTATAGATATCACACGTATCTAACCAATAGATCCACAATTCCATTTTATCGCTTGCTCAGTAGCAGCGGCATTCATAACCGATGTTCGCTCCATAGCGACAACATCTCAACCGTTGCTCGCTCCATAGCCGCACCATTTAGTTCCAAATACATATCCATTTATTGCAAATACAATATACCATGCATTCAACAATTGCAATAAGATATAAGATTATGCTCGTACGTTATACGTACCTTAGAATTCCGTAGTCCAAATCAAACCTTGCCTTAGTCCCTTGACCCGATGAGTTATGTGCTAACACATAAAATAATTCACAATTAATTAAAAGCATGCAACCACGTGCCCAAGCACGTTCACCACCTCCAATAATATCGTCAATCCATGACGATTAACCATTTTAAAAGACCACGGGCGAATCATGCATACTACTCAAAATATTCCATTTTATATGCTCAACGCTAATCCATCGTTCAATTGAGTAGTCCATTTTCTTATTAAAGTTCGACACCAACCATTCCATTTTTAAAGTATAGTATTCCTATTGGAATATAAACATTGTCCCGAAAATCGGCTAATTAAACCACGATTCCAAAATCCCAATATTTTGCCAAAATTTGAAAAAACAAAAGAAACAGGGCCGCAATCGATCGCCACTTCCCGTGATGGATCGCGAGAACCCACTGCCCTAAAAAATGCAAAGCCGCGATCGATCGCCGCACATGCCGATCGATCGCCAACAATTTCTGATTCCTCGCGATCGATCGGTAACATCTCGCAAACGATCGTGAGTATTGTTCATCGTCACCCATTTTCCAGACTTTCGTCGCGATCGATTGGCGCCATGCCGCAATCGATCGCGACCTGTGATTTTTCGAAAAACTCGAGCTTTAATAGTGTTTTTCACACCCAAACTCAAAACCAACACCCCTTACACCTTCAACACCTCAATTACTTCATTTAAAACCAATAAAAACGCCAAAAACACAACTTTGAATTCTAACAAAAAATTCCCAAATTCCAAATCCAACACAAATCCTAACCAAAATCCGCAATACTACTATCAAATTGAAGATAAAAGTGAGGAGAAGAAAATTACCAACTTATCTTCGAGAAATCCGGCTCCCAAGTTGAGCCTCCAACGATTTTGCTCCAAGGAAGAAAAGAGGGGAAGGGTTGGGGATTGGGGGAGGGAGACGAGAGAGAGAGAGAGAGAGAGAGAGAGAGAGAGAGAGAGAGAGAGAGAGAGAGAGAGAGAGAGAGAGAGAGAGAGAAGCAAGGCCAACAATGATTGAACACCGAGTTCACTTGATATATATAGTACCAAGGCTCAAAAATCCCGAGTCCCCTACAAATACATCATGACTCATTAAAATCATCTGTGTTCAATAATTACCTCTCAATCTCAATTTCCATTACCAGCCACAACACAAAGCTCCTCAGACCCCAGATCCCACCAAAAACCCAATTCCAAGGTTTAACACCACGATGAGAATACAATCTCAACCCTTGGATCCAACGACCCCAAATATCCTCGGGAGTCCTAATACCGTAATTAATTCATAATTGCCACAATTAAAATCCATTAAGGATCAATACCACACCGGGATTTACACCAATAATTCACGGGCATCACAGTAACAATTAAGAATGAATATCCTCTTCCCCATATTGATGATTGGTTTGATCAGTTGCAGGGATCGATGATCTATTCTAAAATTGATTTGCGATCTGGTTATCATCAAATACGTGTGAGGGAAGGAGATGTACAGAAGTCATCATTCAGAACTGGCTATGGACAATATGAGTTTCTAGTTATGCCATTTGGAGTGACTAATGCTCCAGTTGTCTTCATGAGTTTGATGTATCGAGTTTTTCAGGAATACCTTGATCAATTTGTCATTGTATTTATAGATGATATGCTGATCTATTCTCGGAGTGAAGTGGAGCATGTTCAACATTTGCATATGGTATTGCTGTGATGACCAGGGATTATAGATGTTAATCCCGTAGTGTTAATAATCCCTAAAGTGGTTTTACGTGGCGATTTGGAGTTTAATGGAGGTGTTGGGCCTTCTGGGCTCGTTTATTTGGGTAGTTGGGATCGTTGGATCCAGAGGTTAAGATTGTATTCTCATTTGGGTGAAAAACCTAAGAGTTGGGTTTTTGATGTGTCTCGGGATCTCGGGTGCTTGTGTGAGCACCGGTAGGGGGTTTTGGAGTTAGAGAGAGAATTTTTGAAAACAGATGATTTTTAATGAATCATGATGTATTTGTGGGGCTATTAGTATTTCGGGGTATTTTTGCTATAAATACCAGTTGAACCCGAGATTTTAAGGATAATTTCATTTTAGCCCCAAATTTCTTCTCCCTCTCCCCGCACGCGATTTTCCCGTCTGGACCAGCACCCGCCGCTTCAGGCGCTTCGCCCGCCGCCGTCCGGCCGCCGTTCGGCGCGTGCGACCCGTCACCGGCTTCGTCTCGTCGAGGCGCAGCTATCCCCTCCGTCAATTCGTAGTTTCGTCGCGTTTTGAAGTCGGATTTAGCAGGAATGCGTCGATCCCCAAATTCTAGGGTTCTTCGATTTCGGTCGATTTTCCTTCTGATTTTCGTTTGGGTAACCTCCTTTACCTCTTTTTCATGCTTCTCGTATATTTCCCTGCTAATTTGGGTGGTTTTGGTTCCAAATTATTTCGAATTTAAGGGCTTGGAGTTCGAATTTTTGGGGGTTTTTGGCAAGGGGTGTTGTTCTTGCAATTGATCGATTATTACATGTTTTTGATGTATATTGATGCTTAATTGGGTTCGAATTGAGATGTTTAGGTTCGAAAATTTGTAGGGTGTTCTTGAACAATTTTTGATATTGTCTCATGTGTTTCCCTCCCTGTATGTACCCTGCCTCGGGTCTTTTAAAAGGTTAATTGTCGTGTGTTGACAATATTTTGAGGGTTATGGGTGTGCTTGAGCATGGGTTACATGTTCGTAAATAATTGTGAATTATTTATCGTGTTAGCACATCGTTCCTCGGGGCATGGAACTCGAGCAAGGTTTGGCTCGGACTTCGGAGATTTAAGGTACGTGCAACGTACGAGCATTACTATATATATTAGAGCATTGTGAAATGCATAAGGTATTTTTGATTGCATTGAATATTGTGCGTATGGTTATATTTATATATGTTGATATAGCCAAGGAACGACCAAATCTTGATATCGCCGCTTGTAGCGTGCGTGACACTAGAGTAGGATAACTCTTACAAGATATAAGGGGTACTGGGTTTATATGACTATTGTAAGACATTTGAGATGTCTAGGTTCGTAGAATCATGTATTCATTATAAGACATTTGAGATGTCTAGGTATAATGAAGGATTGGTAAAATAAATGCTAGGCATTTGAGCTATCTGTGATTGATAGCGAGGTTATGAAATCAGTATTAGATATTGAGATATCTATAATTGCATGTTTAATGAATTTACAATCACTATCTGTTGATATTCGAGGATTAGGCATGCGATGAGTTAATCAATGTGTTGATTTACTGATTTTTGAGATTTGATGAGTTTGATGATTGTGAGAACAGGGACAGTACACGGAATCCCGGATGAGGTTGCCATCCAGGGAGTATCATTTAAATTCATTAGTATTTACCTTTGTTGTAAATTATGAATTTCATTATTGTGATTATGGGATTTTGTGTATTGGTATGCTCACCCCGTTGGGGGCTGTCTCTGTTGGGACAGGTGAACAGGTACATCGATGGCTGTGGAGCTGAGCTCGAGCTGTTGATTGGAGGTACTCCCAGGATCGTGGTACCAGGGCTTGATGGAGCACGGTATCGTATAGAGTACTTATATACACCTGAGGATTATATACATATTCATGATGCTCGCATGTGAGCACGATTATACTTGTATATGGATTGTATATAAAGGCATGAGCCTTTCTCTCTTTCATTTGAGGTTGCATGCAATTAGAGGTAGAATTGCTAAATGATATGAGAGTCATTGGTGTATTATGTGGGTGTTGAAACCCACTTTTGTTGTCATATGTGTGGTGTCTTCCCTGGCTGGGAATTTACTTGTATTACTGCATTCTGATGAGTATTATGTGTTCCCTGGCCGGGAATTATGTTATGTGTTGTGCCTTTTTTTTTCGGGATAGCTCTATTTATGGGGAGACTCTGCCCAAATTTTTATAAAAGTCCACAATGTGAAAAGTGGCACCAAGGGATGGTAAAGGGCAAACATATGAGTCTTTTATTGTTAGGATGATGATCTTATAACATTGAGTATTAAAGGAAATTTTGTAATTGACATTCAATGGTAAAGTATCATCTGAGCTTCCCGATTGACATTTTATTGAAAGCATGTGCCACACATAGTGGTTAATACACTAATCAGGGGTTAAGGGCTAAGGGGGTCCTTACATTAGTGGTATCAGAGCCAGATTGCTCATTGGGGCTGTTAAGGGCCTAGGAAGTTATTGATAGCACATATTTATGCATGATGGCATTAATATTGTATGACATAACAAATTGTTTATGTGCTATTATCATATGAAAAGTGGTATTGCTAACCATTGTGGTTTCAGGAATCGTGTGGAACACGATAGGATGGCATTAACAGTGATGTCTGGCACTCCGTGTGTTAAGTGCCAAGGAATCTGATTTTGTAAAAAAAAAATCAGGTAAAAAGGGATATTTCCGAGGTAACATGTCTTGGTATACGTATTGACATGCAAGTGGTTGCATATATGTATTAAATGTTTGATGCATAGCGTATATGGCTATTGCTGTTAACCCTGATGGTTGCAGGTTACAGGAATATGGAGTACGAAAAGGAATGATTATTATACATATGTACGGGCATCCCAAGGGCAACATGTATTATGTGTTTAGTCATTTAACACAAGGTAAATCAAGGTATGCATAAGATAGTGCATTATGATATGATACATGTTGATACGCATCGTTTTGCATATGTATATTGTGAAATATAAAGTGAGGATTTCAATGCTTACACTAAGGTCCATATGAGCGAGGAAGAATTCCGCTTATATGGAGTAGTAAGAAGCATTGGAATGCACTATTGATATTTCACGAGTCCAGGTTATCCTAGTGAGGATTCAATGCTTACGCTAAGGTCCATATGAAGCGAGGAAAAATTCCGCTTATGTGGAGTAGTAAGAAGCATTGAAATGCACTACTGATAAGTGACTCAATTCCATAAGAAGCAAGAATTCTGCTGACATGGATTCCATAGGAAGCGAGGAAAAATTCCGCTTACGTGGATTTCAATAAGGAGCAAGAATTCTGCTTACGTGGATTCCATAGGAAGCGAGGAAAAATTCCGCTTACGTGGAAAAGGAAGGAGGAACCATAATTTCATGTGTCGATTTATATTCATTTCTCTATGAGGACACGGTTTATAGCGATGGTTCATTCCGCTATATTGATTGGCGATGGTTCATTCCGCCAGGTGTATTTATAGCGATGGTTCATTCCGCTATATGATTGGCGATGGTTCATTCCGCCAGGTGTATTTATAGCGATGGTTCATTCCGCTATATTGATAGGCGATGGTTCATTCCGCCAGGTGTATTTATAGCGATGGTTCATTCCGCTATATTGATAGGCGATGGTTCATTCCGCCAGGTGTATTTATAGCGATGGTTCATTCCGCTATATTGATTGGCGATGGTTCATTCCGCCAGGTGTATTGATAGCGATGCCTCTTTCCGCTACTATGTGGACGATGATTCATGCTCAGGTGTATAGCGAGGTTTCATGCCACTTATTATATGACGTGGTGTCATGCCGTCGATTCTATAGCGAGGGATTGTGCCGCTATGTACTCAGCACAAGATTTTGCCGCCTTCGAGCGATGGGTGCTGATTACGCACTATTATTGAGCGACGGAGACAGGTATGACGCTATATTGTTAGCGATGAGATATGAGATATTGCTATTCTATTAGCTTTATTGTATCTGGCATGCGTTGATATACATGTTTTATTATGACTATTTTACTAGCATGATAGTGGATGACATACGCTGATGTACATGTATCGTCACTAGTTGACAATGTCTTAGATGCCATGAGTTGGCATGTGTCGTCACAGGATGACGATGACGATGGTGTAGGAGATGTCTTATTAGACATGCATCATCGTTACGATGATCGATGCGTTGAGTATACGTATTCAGTGGTATGCCTTGGGTGCCAGTACCGAGCACAAGGTGGTGTGTGCGGCACCGATTGACGTGACCCTTATACCGAGCGGGTTGCTCGAGGAATGGTTGGATGCGATGTACATGTGATTGTACCGCAGCTTACGTTTGGGGTGATCATATTACGAGTGGTGATACCCTTGAGGTATGCTCGTTGGAATGGCTTTTGGCCATGTGATTTGACGACAGGAGTAATCATGGTGGAAATTACTCGCTTTCTGTCGATGTGACATGTGGTAGACATGGTCACACCACCCTTGAGGGTGTAGGATGGGTCCTAAGGGAGTAGGATCAGGTTATGTTAAGTACATAGGGACATTGGAGTGTCCAGGGTGTATCGGCATTTAAGGATTGTTGGGTAAAGACCCACTACTCTATTGAGTTTTCTTCCCATAGTATGATATACCATGTGGAAACGTCCGTCTTATTGGTAGGTTTGAGGTGAACCTAGAGAGGCAGCGACTAGTTTGTCTGCCGTATGTGTGCAGCACCATGAGGGGCTTGCTAGAGCCGTTATACTGCTCGTTGGAACCAAGTTTGGCAAATCTAAGGTGATACGATGTGGATTGTGGTGGACTCTAGTAGTCACCATGTCATTTGAGGTTGAGGCTGAGGTTGTACATGCCTGTGATGACCAGAAATTATGGATGTTAATCCCGGAGTGTTAATAACCCGTAAAGTTGTTTTACGTGGCGATTTGGAGTTTAATTGAAGTGTTGGGCCTTCTGGGCTCGTCTATTTGAGTAGTTGGGATCGTTGGATCCCGAGGTTGAGATCGTATTCTCATTTCGGTGAAAACCTGTGAGTTGGGTTTTTAGTGTGACACAGAATCTCGGGTGCTTAGTGTGGGCACCGGTAAGGGGTTTTTGAGTTAGAGAGAGAGTTTTTGAAAACAGATGATTTTTAATGAATCATGATGTATTTGTGGGACTATTAGTATTTCGGGGTATTTTTGCTATAAATACCAATTGAACCCGAGATTTTAATTGGAAAAATCATTTCAGCCCTTTCCTCCTCTCTCTCCCGTGCCGCGCTGCCTCCCGCTTTTCCCCAGACCCACGCCGCTTCAGGCGCTTCGCCCGCCGCCGTCCAGCCGCCGTTCGGCGCGTGCGACCCGCCGCCGGCTTCGTCTCGACGAGACGCAGCTATCCCCTCCGTCAATTCGAAGTTTCATCGCGTTTTGAAGTCGAATTTTGCGGAAGTGCGCCGATCCCCAATTTCTAGGGTTCTTCGATTTTGGTCCGATTTCTTCCGATTTTCGATTGGGTAACCTCCCTTGCCCCTTTTTCGTCGTTGTTGTGTTATTCCCTGCCAATTTTGTGTTCGATTTGTTCGATTTTTTTGGATGTATGGGTGAAGTGGGTTCGAAAATTGTGATTTTTGGCAAGGGTGTGGCGATTCTTGTTATGGGTCGTTTATTACATGCTTTAGTTGTATAAGGATGCTTATTGTGTTCGAATTTTAGGGGTTTGGATTTCGAATTTTGGGGTTTTGGCATGTGGGGCGATTATTCATGTTGTTGATTTATTAATTCATGTTTTAGATGAATTAAGGTGCTTGATTGGGTTTGATTTGTGTTGTGAGGGTTCGAAAATATGTGGGAAATTCTTGAGCAATTTTCGATATTGTTTCATTCGATTTCCCTCCCTGTATATGCCCTGCCCCGGGTCTTGTAAATGGTAAATTGTCGTGGGTTGACAATAATTTTCTATATAAGGGTTATGGGTGTGCTTGAGCATGGGTTGCATGTTCGTAATTAATTGTGAATTAATTTATCGTGTTAGCACATCGTTCCTCGGAGCATGGAACTCGAGCAAGGTTTGGCTCGGACTTCGGAAATTTAAGGTACGTGCGACGTACGAGCATTACTTTATATGAGAGCATTTGTGAAATGCATGATGTATATTGACTTCATCGGTGGTTGTGCGCATGACTATATTTATGTGTTGATATATATGGGGTACTGGGCCTATATGACTATTGTACGGCATTTGAGATGCCTGAGAATGATCGTGGGATCATGTACTCATTATAAGACATGTGAGATGTCTAGGTATAATGGAAAATTGGTAAAATAAATGCTAGGCATTTGAACTATCTATGATTGATAGCGAAATTGAGAAATCAGTACTAGATATTGAGATATCTATATTTGTATGTATATTGAACTTGGAATCATTGATTATTGATACTTGAGAATCAGGCATGCTATGAGTTAAATCAATGTGTTGATTTACTGATTTATGAGATTTGATGAGTTTGATGATTGTGAGAACAGGGACAGTACACGGAATCCCGGATGAGGATGTTGCCATCCAGGGAGTATCATTTAAAATTCATTAATATTTACTTGTGTTGTAAATTATGAATTCATTATTGTGATTATGAGATTTTGTGTATTGGTATGCTCACCCCGTTGGGGGCTGTCTCTGTTGGGGCAGGTGAACAGGTGCATCGATGGCTGTGGAGCTGAGCTCGAGCTGTTGATTGGATGTACTCCCAGGATCGTGGTACCAGGGCTTGATGGAGCACGGTATCGTATAGAGTACATATATACACCTGAGGATTATATACATATTCATGATGCTCGCATGTGAGCACGATTATACTTGTATATGGGTTGTATATAAAGGCATGAGCCTTTCTCTCTTTCATTCTATGTTGCATGCAATTAAGGGTAGAATTGCTAATGATATGAGAGTCGATGGTGTATTATGTGGGGGTTGAAACCCACTTTTGTCGTCTTGTGTGTGGTGTCTTCCCTGGCTGGGAATTTACTTGGTATTGCTGCATTCTGATGAGTATTATGTTTTCCCTGGCCGGGAATTATATTATGTGTTGTGCTTTTATTTCGGGATAGCTCAATTTACGGGGAGACTCTGCCCAAATTTTTATAAAAGTCCACAATGTAAAAATTGGCAAAATGGGGTTGGTAATGGGCAACTCTATGAGTCTATATGTTAGTAGAGATGATCTTATAACGTTGAATATTAAAGGAATTTTGTAAGCATCATTTGAGTTTCCCGATTGACTTTTTATTGAAAGCATGTGCCACACATAATGGTTAATACACTAATTAAGGGTTAAGGGCTTGGGGTCCTTACATTAGTGGTATCAGAGCAGTGGTTAACTCTTTGGGGCTGTTGAGGGCCTGGAACATGCTGATAGGGATGAGTAGCACATATTTATGCATGATAGTAGCTAGTGTTGTGTGACACAACTGTTTTGCTTATGTGCATTTGTGATATGTGATCATAGTGAAACGATTATATGTCATGACATCTATAGAATCATAATATAACCTGTTGATTATGATTGTGAGTTGTGACACAGGGGCAACCAAATGGAGCATTTTGAAATGCATCAGAATATGGGAAGTACTTTGTACTCACGTTTTATGCATTTACTCATTATGATCATATTGTGGGAATATGGATTATTGTGTGCTCATGGGTTCTGATTGTTCCTGTAGGAACACTATGATGCGAAAGGCTAAGGCCATGGTTGAAAGACACGAAACGGTAACCTGCATTTTATATACATCATGGATTTATGCATTGTTGTTGCATGTGTACATGTAGTTATGATTTTAATGCTTTGCCGCCATTTGTTGAAGCGAGGGGTGGGAGCGCCGCATGTCACATTTGTGCGAGGTGCATGTAAATACACTCATGTTGATGTATATTGGATATGGCATATGCTTTGTGATTGCAGGTGTAAATGGAATACTTGGTGAATATCCCATGAGTCATTGTTATGGATGAGTGATGATTTTAAATGCTTGCCGCTAAATTTTTAAATTGTGCCGCTAAAATGTGAAGCGAGGGGTGGGAGCGCCGCATGTCACATTGAAGCATGGTTAGCATATGAGGCGAGGAAAGAATATTTGCCGCTAAAATGTGAGGCGAGGGGTGGGAGTACCGCATGTCCATTTAAGCGGGGTTATTCTATGCCGCCTATATGTGAAGCGAGGGGTGGGAGTACCGCATGTTTTTACTTGAGCGAGGGGCATTAAAATACACTACCGTGACAATGACTAGGGATCGGCTATATTGACTGGCGATGGTTCTTGCCGCCATGGATATTGATAGCGATGGTTCATGCCGCTATATTGACTGGCGATGGTTCTTGCCGCCATGGATATTGATAGCGATGGTTCATGCCGCTATATTGACTGGCGATGGTTCTTGCCGCCATGGATATTGATAGCGATGGTTCATGCCGCTATATTGACTGGCGATGGTTCTTGCCGCCATGGATATTGATAGCGATGGTTCATGCCGCTATATTGACTGGCGATGGTTCTTGCCGCCATGTATATTGATAGCGATGGTTCATGCCGCTATATTGACTGGCGATGGTTCTTGCCGCCATGGATATTGATAGCAATGGTTCATGCCGCTATATTGACTGGCGATGATTCTTGCCGCCATGTATATTGATAGCGATGGTTCATGCCGCTATATTGACTGGCGATGGTTCTTGCCGCCATGTGTATTGATAGCGATGCCACTTTCCGCTATTATGTGGACGATTTTTCATGCTCAGGTGTATAGCGAGGTTTCATACCACTTATTATATGACGAGGTATCATGCCGTCGATTCTATAGCGATGGATTGTGCCGCTATGTACTCAGCACAGGATTTTGCCGCCTTCGAGCGATGGGTGCTGACTACGTACTATTATCGAGCGACGGAGACAGGTATGCCGCTATATTGATAGCGATGAGGTATGGCATATTACTTGTGTTAGCATTATTGTGGATACTATGTGTTGCTATATATATGCCATGTGTTTGACGATGTTAGTTGGATGTCATATGTTGACATATGCCGTCACGGGGATGACGATGACATAGTTGATGTTCTATCTAGACGTGTAGCGTCGTTTTGATGATTAATATATTTATGTTATGTATTTGGTTATATGGTTTGAGTGCCGATGATGAGCACATGGTAGAGTCTGGGTCACTAGTTGACGAGACCTTTTGTCGAGCAATGATACCCTTGGGTATGCTCGTTAGTTTGGCTAGGGCCAAGTGATTGGTGGTAAGAGTAGTCATTGAGGAAACTACTCGCTTGTGTTGTGATGTAGGGTAGACATGGTTGCACCCACCTTGAAGGTGTGGGATAAGTCTTAACGGATTATGATTGTATCATAAGTGAGCAAGGACACCGGGTTGTCCATAGTGCTTGGTATTTTAGAGATATGTTGGGCGATTACCCATTACTCTAACGGTTTGTACGGTATGGCATACCGAGATGGAACATATGGTTTGTTGGTGGGCTTGATTGAGCCTATGGAGACAACGTTTTGCTAGCCAGATATTGGGGGAATGATATAGTGTGATTGTTGGAGCCATGATACTGCACGATGGAACAGAGTTTGGTGAATCGTATGATGATACGATGAAGGATTTTGGCAGGCTTTTGATTGTTCCTTTGTAGCATGATGTTGAGGCATGTGACACCCCATGAGAACGTTTATACGTCTATTGTTTTGAGGGATTTGTCTGGGGCAGCTCATAATGTTGGAGTACCAACAAGAGAGTCATCAGGTCGTTATTGACTCGATCTGAGGGAACCCATGCACTTGGGATGCAATGGGTGTTATTGTATCCAGTTTTCCGAACAGTGGTTCGAGACTTGTGGATCTCGAGTTCGATGGCACTTCCCTTGTAGGGAAGGAGGTAGTATTAGACTTATTTGGGAATCTTTGAAAGATTCGGTGAGTTGGTACGTGTGGTGTTGATTTTGGGAATCACACCGTGTTGTTAATCGTCGATTATCGTCCTCCACTGGATAGGGAATGACTCAGAATTGACGGTCGTGTTTGGGGGCTTAGGGGTATGTTGTAGATACCCGAGCCAAGTGCATTGAGTATGCATGTGATGCTAGTTTTTGACTTCCTTTTTGTCAAGCATAGAGTATGCTATTTTGGATGGCTAAATCTCTGATGAGAGATATTGAACACCTTGAGATTGAGAATCTCCATGGCACGATAAATTATGAGAAACAATCGTGGAGTTAGTTGACACCCTTTTGAGGAGGGATTATCTTGTGTGGGTTGAGGTGTTTCATTGTTGGTGTTTCCTCCGAGTTATGCGATAGCCTTCCCAAGTTTGGATTGTTAAATCCTAGGATTATCAAGGGATGGCAGGAATTCGGGTTTATTGGGTGTCGCTGTCGACACAAGCGTTGAAGATGCAATGTGTTTATTGCATGTCCTTCCAGGATTTGAACTCTGTGGAGTCTCGATGGTTTATTTATGATCAGGATGTGATCCTTGGAATATCCGGAGGTGGACATCTTGTGAGATGTCTTTTGTGTGAATCTGTGGCCGTGAGTTGCCCAAATTGAGTTGCAATGATGCGACTGCTCATTCGATGGAGGAAGTATGAAAGTGGAGACCAGGTTTGGTATGTGTACATCGTGGCATACTAGTGTTTTCCCTCGTAACGATGTATGTTAGACATCGTGAATCATGATAGAGATGTCATTGGATGAGATCTACGATAGAATCGGGAGCGATTCGAATCCTTGCAGTTTCAGTTGACTAACTGCTTTTGGGTTGTTAGCGTTGAGTGGTGCTGACGCTCTTTGACGTTATGATGGATTTGGGAGTCTATTCCACTCCAGAGTTTGACACGAGGTCAACGTTCTCACGGTTGAGGTGTCATCCAGGATGCGTTCTTACTAAGTGGTATTAGAACGAAGGATGACTGTCCGATCTACGGTCGTAAATATTGGTTGTTTTGCAGTCATGAGGGACTGACTTTTGGGATGAACTGCATCGAGGTGCGTTTTGCCTCTTGGTGATAAGTTGATTTTGGTAAAGTCGCTCTGTTTCAGAGTTTGATGTGAGATAAGTATCCTCGCGTTTATTTGGACGATTCTGATATGGTCAAGGATCGAGGTTATGGCTTCATGTTGTTGTGTAGCCTGGGTGTTATGTGATACACCGGTGCTAATTTTGAGGACGAAATTCTTTTAGTGGGGGATATTGTGATGACCAGAAATTATGGATGTTAATCCCGGAGTGTTAATAACCCGTAAAGTTGATTTACGTGGCGATTTGGAGTTTAATCGAAGTGTTGGGCCTTCTGGGCTCGTCTATTTGAGTAGTTGGGATCGTTGGATCCCGAGGTTGAGATCGTATTCTCATTTCGGTGAAAACCTGTGAGTTGGGTTTTTAGTGTGACTCAGAATCTCGGGTGCTTAGTGTGGGCACCGGTAAGGGGTTTTTGAGTTAGAGAGAGAGTTTTTGAAAACAGATGATTTTTAATGAATCATGATGTATTTGTGGGACTATTAGTATTTCGGGGTATTTTTGCTATAAATACCAATTGAACCCGAGATTTTAATTGGAAAAATCATTTCAGCCCTTTCCTCCTCTCTCTCCCGCGCCGCGCTGCCTCCCGCTTTTCCCCAGACCCACGCCGCTTCAGGCGCTTCGCCCGCCGCCGTCCAGCCGTCGTTCGGCGCGTGCGACCCGCCGCCGGCTTCGTCTCGACGAGACGCAGCTATCCCCTCCGTCAATTCGAAGTTTCGTCGCGTTTTGAAGTCGAATTTTGTGGAAGTGCGCCGATCCCCAATTTCTAGGGTTCTTCGATTTTGGTCCGATTTCTTCCGATTTTCGATTGGGTAACCTCCCTTGCCCCTTTTTCGTCGTTGTTGTGTTATTCCCTGCCAATTTTGTGTTCGATTTGTTCGAATTAGTGCTGTTGGTGGGATTGGTTCGAATTTTTTTGGATGTATGGGTGAAGTGGGTTCGAAAATTGTGATTTTTGGCAAGGGTGTGGCGATTCTTGTTATGGGTCGTTTATTACATGCTTTAGTTGTATAAGGATGCTTATTGTGTTCGAATTTTAGGGGTTTGGATTTTGAATTTTGGGGTTTTGGCATGTGGGGCGATTATTCATGTTGTTGATTTATTAATCATGTTTTAGATGAATTAAGGTGCTTGATTGGGTTCGATTTGTGTTGTGAGGGTTCGAAAATATGTGGGAAATTCTTGAGCAATTTTCGATATTGTTTCATTCGATTTCCCTCCCTGTATATGCCCTGCCCCGGGTCTTGTAAATGGTAAATTGTCGTGGGTTGACAATAATTTTCTATATAAGGGTTATGGGTGTGCTTGAGCATGGGTTGCATGTTCGTAATTAATTGTGAATTAATTTATCGTGTTAGCACATCATTCCTCGGAGCATGGAACTCGAGCAAGGTTTGGCTCGGACTTCGGAAATTTAAGGTACGTGCGACGTACGAGCATTACTTTATATGAGAGCATTTGTGAAATGCATGATGTATATTGACTTCATCGTTGGTTGTGCGCATGACTATATTTATGTGTTGATATATATGGGGTACTGGGCCTATATGACTATTGTACGGCATTTGAGATGCCTGAGAATGATCGTGGGATCATGTACTCATTATAAGACATGTGAGATGTCTAGGTATAATGGAAAATTGGTAAAATAAATGCTAGGCATTTGAACTATCTATGATTGACAGCGAAATTGAGAAATCAGTACTAGATATTGAGATATCTATATTTGTATGTATATTGAACTTGGAATCATTGATTATTGATACTTGAGAATCAGGCATGCTATGAGTTAAATCAATGTGTTGATTTACTGATTTATGAGATTTGATGAGTTTGATGATTGTGAGAACAGGGACAGTACACGGAATCCCGGATGAGGATGTTGCCATCCAGGGAGTAACATTTAAAATTCATTAATATTTACTTGTGTTGTAAATTATGAATTCATTATTGTGATTATGAGATTTTGTGTATTGGTATGCTCACCCCGTTGGGGGCTGTCTCTGTTGGGGCAGGTGAACAGGTGCATCGATGGCTGTGGAGCTGAGCTCGAGCTGTTGATTGGATGTACTCCCAGGATCGTGGTACCAGGGCTTGATGGAGCACGGTATCGTATAGAGTACATATATACACCTGAGGATTATATACATATTCATGATGCTCGCATGTGAGCACGATTATACTTGTATATGGGTTGTATATAAAGGCATGAGCCTTTCTCTCTTTCATTCTATGTTGCATGCAATTAAGGGTAGAATTGCTAATGATATGAGAGTCGATGGTGTATTATGTGGGGGTTGAAACCCACTTTTGTCGTCTTGTGTGGTGTCTTCCCTGGCTGGGAATTTACTTGGTATTGCTGCATTCTGATGAGTATTATGTTTTCCCTGGCCGGGAATTATATTATGTGTTGTGCTTTTATTTCGGGATAGCTCAATTTACGGGGAGACTCTGCCCAAATTTTTATAAAAGTCCACAATGTAAAAAGTGGCAAAATGGGGTTGGTAATGGGCAACTCTATGAGTCTATATGTTAGTAGAGATGATCTTATAACGTTGAATATTAAAGGAATTTTGTAAGCATCATTTGAGCTTCCCGATTGACTTTTTATTGAAAGCATGTGCCACACATAATGGTTAATACACTAATTAAGGGTTAAGGGCTTGGGGTGGTCCTTACAATGCCTCACTGAAACGTGTATACGTTTATGTTTAATCTTGGTGAGACTTGTCTGGGACAGCTCGCAATGTTGGAGTACCAACAAGAGAGTCATCAAGTCGTTGTTGACTCGATCTGGGGGAAACAGTGTATTTGGGATACAATGGGTGTTATTGTATCCAGTTTTTCCGAACGGTGGTTTGAGACTTGTGGATCTCAAGTTCGATGGCACTTCCCTTGTGAGGAAGGAGGTAGTATTATACCTATTTGGGAATCTTTGAAAGATTCGGTAAGTTATTGCATGTAGTGTTGATTTTGGGAATCACACCGCGTGTTGTCGATCGTCGATTATCATTCTCCACTGGATGGGAATGACTCGGGATTGACAGTTGTGTTTGGGGCTTAGGGGTATGTTGTAGATACCCGAGCCAAGTGCATTGAGTATGCATGCGATGTCAGTGCTTAGGCAGGTATACTGGTGAGAATATGGATGCCAGTTATTGATTTCCTTTCTGTCAAGCATAGAGTTATGCTATTTTAGGATGGTTAAATCTCTGATGAGAGATATGGAACACCTTGAGATTGGGAATCTACATGACACGATAATTATGAGGAACAATCGTGAAGTTAGTTGACTCGCTTTGAGGAGGGATTGTCTTGTGTGGGTTAAGGTATTTCCCTTGTTGGTATTTTTCTTTCGAGTTTTCGATAGCCTTCCCAAGTTTGGATTGTTAAACCCTAGGATTATCAAGGGATGGCAGGAATTCGGATTGGTTGGGTGTCGCTGTCGACACAAGTGTTGAGGATGCAATGGGTTTATTGCATGTCCTTTCAGAATTTTAAACTCTGTGGAGTCTCGGTTGTTATTTATGATCAGGACGTGATTCTTGGAACATCCGGAGGTGGACATCTTGTGAGATGTCTTTTGTGTGAATCTGTGGCCGTGAGTTGCCCAAATTGAGTTGCAATGATGCGACTGCTCCTTCGACGGAGGAGGTTTGAGAGTGGAAACCAGGTTTGGTATGTATACTAGTGTTTCCCTCGTAACGATGTATGTTAGACATCGTGAGTCTTGATAGAGATGTCATGGAATGATATCTACGATAGAATCAGGAGCGATTCGAATCCTTACAGTTTCAGTTGACTAACTGCTTTTGGATTATTAGCGTTGAGCTGTGCTGACGCTCTTTGACGTTATGATGGATTTGGAAGTCTATTCCACTCCAGAGTTTGACACGAGGTCAACGTTGTCACGGTTGAGGTGTCTTTCAGGATGCGTTCTTACTAGTTGTATTAGAACTAAGGATGACTGTCCGATCTACAGTCGTAAGTATAGGTTGTTTTGCAGTCATGAGAGACTGACTTTTGGGATGACCCGCATCGAGGTACGTTTTGCCTCTTGGGTGATATGTTGGTTTTGGTATGTCGCTCTGTTTCAGAGTTTGATGAGAGGTAAGTATCCTCGCGTTTATTAATACGAGTCTGTTATGGTCAAGAATCGAGGTTCTGGCTTCATGTTGTTGTGTAGCCTGGGTGTTATGTGATACACCGGTGCTAATTTCGAGGACGAAATTCTTTTAGTGGGGGATATTGTGATGACCAGGGATTATAGATGTTAATCCCGTAGTGTTAATAATCCCTAAAGTGGTTTTACGTGGCGATTTGGAGTTTAATGGAGGTGTTGGGCCTTCTGGGCTCGTTTATTTGGGTAGTTGGGATCGTTGGATCCAGAGGTTGAGATTGTATTCTCATTTGGGTGAAAAACCTAAGAGTTGGGTTTTTGATGTGTCTCGGGATCTCGGGTGCCTGTGTGAGCACCGGTAGGGGGTTTTGGAGTTAGAGAGAGAATTTTTGAAAACAGATGATTTTTAATGAATCATGATGTATTTGTGGGGCTATTAGTATTTCGGGGTATTTTTGCTATAAATACCAGTTGAACCCGAGATTTTAAGGATAATTTCATTTCAGCCCCAAATTTCTTCTCCCTCTCCCCGCACGCGATTTTCCCGTCTGGACCAGCACCCGCCGCTTCAGGCGCTTCGCCCGCCGCCGTCCGGCCGCCGTTCGGCGCGTGCGACCCGTCACCGGCTTCGTCTCGTCGAGGCGCAGCTATCCCCTCCGTCAATTCGTAGTTTCGTCGCGTTTGAAGTCGGATTTAGCAGGAATGCGTCGATCCCCAAATTCTAGGGTTCTTCGATTTCGGTCGATTTTCCTTCCGATTTTCGTTTGGGTAACCTCCTTTACCTCTTTTTCATGCTTCTCGTATATTTCCCTGCTAATTTGGGTGGTTTTGGTTCCAAATTATTTTCGAATTTAAGGGCTTGGAGTTCGAATTTTTGGGGGTTTTTGGCAAGGGGTGTTGTTCTTGCAATTGATCGATTATTACATGTTTTTTATGTATATTGATGCTTAATTGGGTTCGAATTGAGATGTTAAGGTTCGAAAATTTGTAGGGTGTTCTTGAACAATTTTCGATATTGTCTCATGTGTTTCCCTCCCTGTATGTACCCTGCCCCGGGTCTTTTAAAAGGTTAATTGTCGTGTGTTGACAATATTTTGAGGGTTATGGGTGTGCTTGAGCATGGGTTACATGTTCGTAAATAATTGTGAATTATTTATCGTGTTAGCACATCGTTCCTCGGGGCATGGAACTCGAGCAAGGTTTGGCTCGGACTTCGGAGATTTAAGGTACGTGCGACGTACGAGCATTACTATATATATTAGAGCATTGTGAAACGCATAAGGTATTTTTGATTGCATTGAATATTGTGCGTATGGTTATATTTATATATGTTGATATAGCCAAGGAACGACCAAATCTTGATATCGCCGCTTGTAGCGTGCGTGACACTAGAGTAGGATAACTCTTACAAGATATAAGGGGTACTGGGTTTATATGACTATTGTAAGACATTTGAGATATCTAGGTTCGTAGAATCATGTATTCATTATAAGACATTTGAGATGTCTAGGTATAATGAAGGATTGGTAAAATAAATGCTAGGCATTTGAGCTATCTGTGATTGATAGCGAGGTTATGAAATCAGTATTAGATATTGAGATATCTATAATTGCATGTTTAATGAATTTACAATCACTATCTGTTGATATTCGAGGATTAGGCATGCGATGAGTTAATCAATGTGTTGATTTACTGATTTTTGAGATTTGATGAGTTTGATGATTGTGAGAACAGGGACAGTACACGGAATCCCGGATGAGGTTGCCATCCAGGGAGTATCATTTAAATTCATTAGTATTTACCTTTGTTGTAAATTATGAATTTCATTATTGTGATTATGGGATTTTGTGTATTGGTATGCTCACCCCGTTGGGGGCTGTCTCTGTTGGGACAGGTGAACAGGTACATCGATGGCTGTGGAGCTGAGCTCGAGCTGTTGATTGGAGGTACTCCCAGGATCGTGGTACCAGGGCTTGATGGAGCACGGTATCGTATAGAGTACTTATATACACCTGAGGATTATATACATATTCATGATGCTCGCATGTGAGCACGATTATACTTGTATATGGATTGTATATAAAGGCATGAGCCTTTCTCTCTTTCATTTGAGGTTGCATGCAATTAGAGGTAGAATTGCTAAATGATATGAGAGTCATTGGTGTATTATGTGGGTGTTGAAACCCACTTTTGTTGTCATATGTGTGGTGTCTTCCCTGGCTGGGAATTTACTTGTATTACTGCATTCTGATGAGTATTATGTGTTCCCTGGCCGGGAATTATGTTATGTGTTGTGCCTTTTTTTTCGGGATAGCTCTATTTATGGGGAGACTCTGCCCAAATTTGTATAAAAGTCCACAATGTGAAAAGTGGCACCAAGGGATGGTAAAGGGCAAACATATGAGTCTTTTATTGTTAGGATGATGATCTTATAACATTGAGTATTAAAGGAAATTTTGTAATTGACATTCAATGGTAAAGTATCATCTGAGCTTCCCGATTGACTTTTTATTGAAAGCATGTGCCACACATAGTGGTTAATACACTAATCAGGGGTTAAGGGCTAAGGGGGTCCTTACAATTGCAACTATTGAGAACACATCACTTATATGTCAAACTCAGTAAGTGTGAGTTTTGGTTGAACAGTATCATATTTTTTGGGACATGAGATCTCCAAAGATGGTGAATCAGTGGATCCAAAAAAGGTAGAAGCGGTGTTTGAATTGGTCAAGACCTACATCTATGCCAGAGATTCGTAGTTTCTTGTTTGTCAATAGGTGAAAGCAGAGAGACAGAGACCAGGAGGTGAATTGATGAGTTTAGAAATTCCTCAATGGAAATGGGAACATATCACAATGGATTTTGCAACCCATTTTCCAAGGACTTATTCTAGCTTTGATTCTATTTGGGTGGTAGTTGACAGACTAACGAAAGTAGCTCACTTCATACCATACAGTATGACGTTTACCTATTTGAGAATGACCCAGTTATATATTCAAAATGTAGCGAGACTACATGGAATACCAGTTTTGATTGTATCGGACCGAGATCCGAGGTTTGCTCTCATTTTGGGAAGGATTACAGGTAGCAATGGGGACTGAAGTACGATTGAGTACATCTTATCATCCTTAGACAGATGGACAGATGGAGCGTACGATACAGACGCTTGAGGATATGTTACGTGCATGTGTATTGGAGTTTGATAACTCATGGCAAGAGACGTTGCCGTTAGTTGAGTTCTCGTACAATAATAGTTATCAGACTAGTATACAGATGGCACCGTTTGAGGCATTGTATGGGCGACGATGTAGATCGTCATTGTATTGGGATGATGTTGATCAGTCTCTATAAGTGGACCAGATATGATACGAGACATGGAAGAGAAAGTGAGGCTGATCAGTTGAAATTAAAAGCTGATCAGGATAGACAAGCCGCTTATGCAAATAAGCGACGAGACCTCTTGAATTCCACGTTGGTGATAGAGTGTTCTTAAAAATATCACTGTTTCGAGGTGTGGTACGATTTGGTGTGCGTGGAAAGTTGTCACCACGATATGTTGGTCCATATGAGGTGTTGCAACGTATTGGGACATTGTCTTACCGACTAGCATTACCACCATCATGAGTGGTATTCATGATATGTTTCATGTTTCGATGTTGAGAAAATAGGAGCCAGATCCATGTCATATATTGCAACCATCTGAAGTACAGTTGGATACAGATGTGTCCTATGTGGAACGACTAGTTCAGATCTTGGACAGAGCCGAACGTAAGTTAAGAAGTAAAATAATACCAATGGTGAAAGTCCAGTGGGATAGATGTGGTGTCGAGGAGGGAATGTGGGAGACAGAACAACATATGATGCAACAGTATCCTGATTTATTCGTTGGTATGTCCTTGTGTTAGTCTTTATACTGTTGGTGAGTATTTCTATTCCTACACGTTTTGCTGTGTTGACCATATAGTTGAGTATATGTTTGGGTTGTTTATGTGATCTATAATCAATTTCGAGGACAAAATTCAATCAGTAGGGGAGATTTGTAATGCCTCGATACGAATCATACCTGTTTAATATGATTATGGCTTAAGTATGTTATAATTACGGTCTGACGTGCACTCGAGTTCGAGTTGAACCGAGTAGGATAAGGAATGATATATGTAGAATTGAGAACATATATCTATATGTGTATGGGCATTTAATCATGAAACCAAGTGCCTATGAACCATGACATATAAAAAGGTGTAAGATAAGTAATTACATATGTTGGTCTTTCATTCTATGTGGAATGAAAGCAAGTTGAGTTGAAACCAAAAGTAAAAGTGAATGATGGATTAGCATGTTAAAAACAATGGAAATGAAATGAGTTACATGTGGTTGATTAACACTTATAGTGGTGCAATTGCATTTCATGTAGAATGTGGTATGCATATGAGTTGCATGTTATATGCATTTGAGTTTCATGTTGGAGGAAGTATTTGAAGAGAAAATCAGATTACAAACTCATAACACACCTAAAAACACGTACAAATCTCTACACAATGTGCTCTCATCCTTTAAATCTTTTGTTCCTTCCTTTGGACTTGAAGCTTAGATATCAAGCTATAATCTGAATTAGAAGGGCAAACAAAGGTAGTGGTAAGCATTTCATAGCTTGTGATAGATATGTGTTGCAAACTCAAGCATATGATATATGTATTGATTTGTATTGGTATGGTATGAGCTAGAACTTGAAGAATTAAGTTGTTTAACTATGCAAAAATGTTCATATGGTGTTATAGTATGAAGGTATCAAGTTTTGATGTTAGAAATTGAGGTGTATGAGAAGCACCAAGAAGATAGACATGAAATCGCCATGTTCTGAAACTTTTGTATAGTGATCGATCGCTAGTTGCCGATCGATCGCTGAGACAGAGGAAAGTTTAAGGCGGTTTAGGACCGATCGATCGCTAAAAGAGTACCGATCGATCGCTAGAAGACCATAGCATTTTATGAAATTTAGACTTTAATAGCGATCGATCGCTAGCTTTTGACCGATCGATCGCTAGGGTTGCACACTTGAAGGGATCGATCGTGAGAGTGACCGATCGATCGCAAGACTTAAAATGCTAAAAATTGTTATATATTGGTGGGATTTGATATTGAAACTGATTATAACATGATATTTTGTTGGTATTTATGTAGCATCATCACAGGGGATAGGACAACGAGGCGGTTAAACATTGACGCCTTAATTGCTATATTTTGTGTCGCACGATATGTATGTGTTGATGTACGGGTATTGATATTATGGATATGGTGATGTTGAGTACAGATGTTGAGATTGAGATATATGATTGTTGTAATCATATTATTATACATTCATGTTGTTGAGACATACAGTTGATGCCATATGAGATGTATGCCATTGCTGAGCATATGCTTTGGCTGACCATACAGTTGATGCTATATGAGAGGTATGTCATTGTTGGGCATATGTTTTGGCTGTTATAACGTGTGAGGACAGTTATATGATATGTGCTGCTAATATGGGACGTAAAGGCTGAGCCACTGACATATTAAGCCGAGAGGCATATCATATCGGTCCCGTTATAACAGGATGATAGTTGAGACATGTCATGACATATTTGCATATTGTGATGCATGATACAGAACAATCACAGTGGTGTTTTACAATGGTTATTTATCGTATGATGTTTGCTTATTGATATAGAACTGATATGGTTGTCTATTAATACTCATGTTGTGTGATTGTTTCTATAGAGACTCATAGACGTGGGAGGACGGGATTGAGAGTCCAATTCTGCTGTGAGCTGAACCACTAAGTAGGAGTTGAACTTCTTTTGGTTGTTCTGATGTACATGTGTTGTATATTATGTCAGGGTTCTATTAGGGATATGCAATGTTGTAACAACTGACACAGTAAAACTCTTAATCAGTGTGTATTATTACTTACATCCTACTCACATGTGTATAAAGATTTGATTACGTAATGGATTAAGTAACTAGGACCCCACAAGGGCTTACTCAATCAAGGGTAGAAAATAGTGTATAAGCTAGAAATAGGGTGGTTGATGTAGGATTCAAAATGATGCCAAATGGGGTCAATCATGTGGTTAAGAACATGCCATTTAATTTTTCATTAACCTCAAATGGGGTTACTAAGGAATAAAAGATGTTATTAGGTGGCTCGAAAGGCTCAAACCGTTCAAAAATCGCCTAAATCATCCCTACGCCATATAACATCTAGATTTTGCCTTGAATGGTACTCAAGAAAGTTCAAGACTTTTCTCAATTCACATTCAAATTGTATGATTTGACTATCGTGCTAGATTATCGTCTCAAAACCCGGATATAAACAAAGGTAATACCAAAAAAAAAATTTTTGAATGCGACTCTACAATAGATATGCTATTTATTTGGGTCACATTCTTTTACTTTTAGGCTCAAAATGGCTACTATGAGAATTTATATCAAAGAATAAGGCCTAAATCAATTCCAAGGATTGCCTATATTATTCATATGCTCACTTAAATCATATGTAGCTTCAAGTCACAATCAATTGAGTAATAAAATCATAAGATCCACCAACATAGCGAACTAAATGTTCAAAATTTTCACAATTAAGCAGCAATTCTCATCATCGGCCTCACAATTCAATCAGACACAACTTATGACTCCACAACTAAACATCCTATAAAACAAAATCAAATCCAACTAATCAGGAATCCAGGTAATTCATGCAAGGTATGATAGACATGCAATTCATTTGACCCCCCTAAACTTAAGGTTGTGCATTATCCTCAATATACTGAACCGAGAAAAATAAGAACAACGCACATACCTGGACGACGACTATCAGTGATCGTCGTCCATCTCATGCTCATGGTACGATGAAAAGATGATGATAACGACCTCCACATCAGTATAGACCTGCAATGGAGATATGTAATGATAAGCGGCTCTAATTAAAACATGCGACTAAAAAAACTGAAATACTAAAATTAAAATAAAATTGAATAAAACTAAAAATGATATAAAGCTTGGGTTGCCTCCGATGAAGCTCTTTGTTTAAAGTCATCAGCTAGACTGTGCGAAGCAACCATCAAATAGCGGCTTCCGCCCATAGTACGTATCATATGATATCAAATATGGGTCTTGGTTATGTATGCCCTCATGCTTGGCAAGATGTTGACTGTTTAAGCTCGTCGCTCCAACAACATCCTTCATAAATTGATAGGTAAGAGATAATATTCTATGTTTGGCTTCATCGTGTAGAGGACATAATATGGTGAAGTTGGCATCGATAGGAAGAATGGATCCACATATGGCATATATAATGTCACCATCGATGGGCGCTCATCAATTTTCTCAAGAATTTCCTCCATCTCCAACATCACGCTCGGCTCATCTTTCCATGGGAACTCCTCAGATAGCTTTTCCAAAGTAGACTCAATCACTTGAAGAGCTCATATTCCCTTAAATCTTCCACATGAGTAGGATCACTCTCCCAAACTTGGTTGGTTGAGTGATCATCATCATGTTATCACACCTAATTTGTCACCCCTTGATTACTATATCTCTTCTCAGCCTCTTTGCAGCTCGCTAAAAATGTCTATATCTGCTGCTCTAGGCGACTTCTGGAGCTGGTGTGATTTTTGATATTTGGTTCTGATGATGCCAAGAATTACGCACGATATCCTCCAACTTAGTCATGACTTCATCAGAACTATCTCTTTTCTCTGCTTGATGATTGAATGGTTGGTGTGTAAAATGAGGGTAGTGATGCTCTAGTGGGTATTGGTGACTCCAACCCTGCAGTGAAGGATCTCAATGCCACTGTTAGTCGAAATCCGGCATATTGTTAAACAGGTGCACCACACTATCGTCATCTCTACAATATATGGGACAACCAGTTGCAAAGCTCCGTTAAATATCCGTTCTTAAGGTTCCATATGCAATCCACTATAGAAAGAAAGATTGAAGAGAAGCTTAGTTGAAAAGTCATGATTGAATCTCTCTCATGCTGCATAGAATGGTTCAGACTATTGCTGTGAAGACCTGTTGATTATCATCTCCAAGTATCTCACAAGAAAAACATCATAAAAAAATTAAAATTAAAAATAAAATTCTAAACTAAAATCAAGACTTTTGGTAACAATATCAGTATAAACAAAATTAAATCAATCCCCCGGCAACGACGCAAAACGCTTGATACGTATAAACGTACATCAAGTGTACGATGTCAAGGTTTAGTAATTGACGAGTTAAGATTGTCGAACCCACATGGATTGAAAATTAAGTTTATACCAAGTATTGTAATTAGAATAGTCCTAACTTTATCTACACAATCAAGATAATGAGTTAATTAAATAATTAAAATACTAAAATAAAATAATAATAATAATAATAATATGAAAGATTTAAGTGGAGAAAATCAATGAGAACGGATTCTAGATGTTCGACTTCACTCAACTATCCACTATTTCGTGTTCTTCGTTATTAGCCAATAATCATATGTTATTCTAATACCTCTCCCGAGTGTAAAATAGAAACAATCATTCAACAGTCATCTTGATGTATCCACCTCAAATATTGTAATACCCCCGAAATGTGATATGATTATGTTCTACGATGATAAATTATGATGTGTTTAAGGGTTGTGGTGTATTTAAATTGGGGGCCACGATTTATGTTATGATGATATGATTTAGGGGGCATGTTGGGTGTTTTAAAGGGATGTATTAATTAAGCGAAGTTATAAAATAACGAGTGAGGATATTTTAATACATCGTACTAAATACCGGGACACAATTAAACACCACATGACCACCCTACCCACACCACCCCCCCTACTCGGCCACCTCCCCATTTCCCACTTGTCAAGCCCATACCCCCCACTTGATCATGCCCATGCTTCCACTTTGCAGCCAAATCATCTCCTTCTCTCCTCCTCTCTCTTTCTCTCCCAAAATCGTGCCTGTAAGCTGCTGGGGAAGGGAAGAAAAGCTTGGTTGAAGAGTGTTAAAAACCTTGCAAAAAGAGGAGCAAAAGTAGAGGGGTAAGTCTTACTCTGTTTTTCGGAGTTTTGGTTAAGTTTGGGTTTGGTGGGATGATTTTAAAGCATGTTAAGTATAGGTTAGGGTGAAACCTTGGTATGGGTGCTTACATGAAAGTATTATGTAACTATTAGCATGTTTGCTCGAGCATATTACATGTTTTATATGATCGATTTTTAGTTATGAAACTATGTGCTCGAAAATCTGGGCAAAGAAGAACATACTCTGTTTTCTGTAAAGTTGGTTGAGGATGAAGATTATGATGATGTTATGATGCATGTTAGCTTAGGTTTTGTTAAACCTTTGATTTAAGAGCTTACATGGATATTTTATAAAGTTCTTCACATGTTTGTTTCAGCATGACAGATGTGTTAGGAAGTAGAAAAGATGGTGTGAAAAGAGGTGCTCAAAAATCTGGGGAAAATCCCGATTTTTCAGAGCTCTCGATCGATCAGATTTGGTTCCGATCGATCGAGCGAGACAGTGGGTCTAATGTATGTTTTAAAATTTTGATGCTGATAGATCGAAAGATTTCTCGATCGATCGGTGAAGCTTCTCGATCGATCGGTAAAATACTTCGATCGATCGAGCGAGGCAGGAAGCTAAGGCACTGTTAGTGCACAGTGTCTCGATCGATCGAGACTTTGGGCCGATCGATCGAGACAGGCAGAAAGTCGAAAAATATAATGATGTTTTATTTTGTTAAGTTTATGATGTGAGATGTTTTTGAGGCATCTGAAATGGTATTATGTGGTCTTGTAGAACCATCCCAGGTACCGGCACCATCAAGGAGATAAAGTCTGTTGACTCCTCCTCTTTTTGAAAAGGTACGTAAGAAGCGTACGGGCATCGGACGGTAACACACATCTTTATACTACAATTATGCTTTTATTGCATGAGTATTCATGATGAAATGATGATGTTTATACGATGAGGTTTATATGATGTTTATACGATGATGTTTATACGATGCTTATATGATAATGTTTACATGATGATATTGTGGTAAGGTGCCACGGGGTAAGGTGCCCCACATGGTAAGTAGCCATGCGATGTTATTGTGGTAAGGTGCCACGGGGTAAGGTGCCCCACATGGTAAGTAGCCATGCGATGTTATTGTGGTAAGGTGCCACGGGGTAAGGAGCCCCACATGGTAAGTAGCCATGCGATGATATTGTGGTAAGGTGCCACGGGGTAAGGTGCCCCATATGCATGATTTTGAATCAGGGACAACAATAAGAAGTTAATGAATAACCAGCATATTTACTTAACCAAGATTTCATGCATTTATTATAATATTATTATGTTGTTAAGTGAAATTGTATATGCTCATGATGTGTTGTCCCTGTAGGTACACTTTTGGACGAAAGGACTAAGGGTCGGGTTGAGGCAGTGAGCTACGAGGGACACAGGAATGTATAGAATTCAAGTTATGATTAGTATCTACTCTAGGAGTAGTGTAAATCTAAATGACATTCTTTTAGAATGTAATGAATTGTTTTTGAAGTTTTGTATTTTGGGCCTGTAATCCTGTTAGCTCGTGTAACAACCAAAACCTTAAGATGTTACTTTAATGCATATTTAGTCCTTCTTATGTCTATTAATCACTGTTAAGGTGGGAAGACCTCACATTAGTGGTATCAGAGCAGAGGTTAGATAACTCGGGAATGAGTGAAGGGTGTAGCCTTAGCAATAAGTTGGCTAGGTACTTACTATTGAACATGTTTTATGTGTATGTTGCATATGAAGTTTCTATGTTATGCTAACATGTTTAATTATCTAACGATGTGCTTTATGAACTGCTTTTGGTGTTGTTATTAACCCTTGTGTTGCAGCATGACAGCAAATATAGAAGTGGGGTGACGCCATTAGTGTAAATGCAAGTGCTGGGCGTACGAATCCATTGCCACCACCAGCCTTGGGCAGGAACCCTCTGAACAGCAGTTGCTACCTGGGGAGTTGAGCTTGGCTCAATTTATGATGTATCGACCCCCGATGTTTGAGGGGAACAGAATCAGGGGAAAAAGCTGAGGAATGGCTGGAGAGGATTGAACAGATATTTGTGGCAGCGCCTTGTGCAAAGACGGCCTGGATCAGATTAGCAGAATTTCAGCTGTCCAAGAAGGCATTGATGTGGTGGAAAACCACAGTGATTGAGCAAGAGGCTCTGGGACAGGGAAGTAATTGAAGATGTTCCGAACGCGGTTTTTGAACCGCTATTTCTCAGCCGCTGCAAGACAAGGCCAAGGAGGATGAGTTTACCAGTTTAAGACAAGGTACCATGCCTGTATCTGACTATGCTTTGCATTACTGTTCCTTACTACGATATGTGCCACACATTGCTGCAAGCACTCAAGCGAAGATGCGGAACTTCATGAAGGGCTTGAGGCCTGAACTGTATGACAGGGTGATCACTTATGGCCCCTGCTTGTTTGATGATGCACTCTCACGAGCTGAGCTAGCTGAGCTGGGCGTTGGTGCATTTATCCTGATGCGGTTGTTGCCAGCATTACCAGCCACCCCCTCAGAAATCTACTTCTGACCACTTGAAGCCCAGGGGTGATCCGTTTTCAAGCCTAGGGGGACCACACGTCAGCCATCGAGATTCAGTGCGCCAGAGGCTCGAGAATCGTTGAAAGGAAGGTAAGGAATGATACTCCATCTGGCCGAGAGGACAGCCTCAGGGAGATAGATCTGGAAGAAGCTCAGTGCACTCTATGTGGACTATCACATTTGGCAACGGACTGTGTGGCTGCTATGCCTGTGGCGACAGAGGCCACTTTATCGCTCGACAGGTGTCCCAACAGTGGGAAGACCGCAGAACCCTGCGGGTGGAGGCCTTGCGGACAGAGCGACCACCGCACATGACACCTTTTGCCACCCGAGGGCAGTCTGGAGAGGTCAGCACCACTGGGCCACCTTAGCCGGTCAGGTGTAATGGCCCCTTTTTTGGGGGGGTACGAGGGAGCAGGCTACAGCGGCTCCCGGAGGAAGTCTTATAGCGGGTACGTTGTCTTTATTTACGCACCCTGCTCTTATATTGATAGAACAGGTGAGTCACACTCTTTTTGTGTCGACAACGTTGTGTTGAAAAGGCACCACATATGCACTTCTCCGTCCCCCATGCCTCTTATGGTCGTCGACCCCCGCTGGAAGAAGTCTTGACTACGGATCAGATTGTTTATGATAGCCTCATTTATTTTGAGGATAATGAGTTAAGATCGATTTGATTGTGCTCGGAAACTGACAGACTTCGATTGCATTGTGGGCATCGATGTTCTGAATAAGTATCAGGCAGTGGTAGACTGTAGGCAGAGGACTCGTCCGATTAGATTGTATTGGAGTCCAGTGGACATTTTATGGGGATGGTTCCCGTCCGAAGATCTCCGTTAATATCTGCTGTCAAGATGGCGCAGTTATTGGAACGAGGTCATACAGGATATCTTAACTATGCTGGGGATATGACGAAAAAGAGGAAGGAATTAAAGGTTGAGGATTGTGCCGTAGTGGCGGAGTTTTCCTGATGTCTTTCCGGAGGAGATTCCCGGATTTCCCCGACGAGAGAGGTCGAGTTGGGATTGAGCTGCTACCCAGGGACGTCTGCAATTTCTCATGCCCGTATAGGATGGCACCAGCAGAGTTAAGGGAGTTAAAGATACAGTTGCAGGAACTCCTTGATAAGGGCTACATACACCCTAGCGTATCGCATGGGGTGCGCCTGTCTTATTTGTTAAGAAGAAAGATGGATCGATGCGTCTATGCATTGACTATAGGCAGTTAAACAAAGCTACAGTAAAGAACAAGTATCCACCTTCCGAGGATCGATGAACTTGTTCGATCAGTTGCAGGGCACGAAGCTCTACAGTAAAATCGATCTGAGGTCGGGGTACCATCAGATTAGGAGTAAGAGAAAATGATGTTCAGAAGACGGCTTTCAGGACAAGATATGGGCACTATGAATTCCTGGTTATGCCTTTTGGAGTGACGAATGCCCCAGCTGTCTTCATGAGTTTGATGAACAGGGTATTCCAACCGTATTTGGATCAGTTCGTCATAGTTTTCATTGACGACATACTTATTTACTTTCGGACTGAAGAAGAGCATGTAAGGCACTTGAGGACAGTGCTTCAGATCCTTAGGGATCATCAGCTATATGCAAAGCTTAGCAAGTGCGAGTTCTGGTTGGACAGCGTGGTATTCTTAGGCCATGTCATATCTAGCCATGGGATATCTGTGGATCCCAGGAAGATTGAGGCTGTGATGGAGTAGGCTGCACCCACTTCTGTACCGGAAATACGGAGTTTCCTCGGTTTGGCAGGTTATTACCGACGTTTCGTCGAAGGTTTCTCGAAGATTGCCAAACCTCTGACACAGCTGACTCAGAAAGGAGTCCCCTTCTTTTGGTCTGAGGCTTGTGAGGAAAGCTTCCAAGAGCTGAAGCGTCGTTTGACTACAGCGCCGTGCTGGTGATTCCGTCTGAGGATAAGAGGTTCGCCTTGTATACGGATGCGTCATTACAGGGCTTGGGCTGTGTGTTGATGCAAGATAAGCATGTGGTGGCTTATGCATCAAGGCAACTGAAGCCACACGAAGCCAAGTATCCAGTGCATGATTTGGAATTGGCGGCCATCATTTTTGCCTTGAAGATTTGGAGGCATTACTTGTATGGCACGTCTTTCACTATATAACGGATCATAAGAGCCTGAAGTTCTTGTTCACTCAGGCAGAGTTGAATATGACTCAAAGAAGGTGGATGGATTTGCTCAAAGACTATGATTGTGAAATTGAGTACCATCCAGGTAAAGCGAACCTGATAGCAGATGCCTTAAGTCGGAAGGTGAAGAGTACTGCAGAGGATGTTATGTGTTTGTCAGCCTTGATGACGTCTTATTGCCAACTGGGCTATGATTTCGATGTAGACACGTTGTCTGTGCGAGTGTCGACCCTATTGGCGGAGCCAGACATATTTGAGGCGATCAGGAAGGCCCAGAAGTCGGATAGTGAGGTTCAGAGGTGGACATCATTGGTACTTCAAGGTCAACCATCCAAGTTTAGAGTGGCTGAGGATGATTCCTTGAGACTGGGCAACCGATGGGTAGTCCCAGATACACCAGAACTGCGTAGAGGAATATTGGAGCGAGCTCACAGTAGTCGATTCAGTATCCACCCAGGGGGAAATAAGATGTACAAAGATCTATGCGATCAATTCTGGTGGAGACGCATGAAGCGTGTGAGGTAATCGTTTTCGTTAAAAGATGTTTGATCTGCCAACAGGTAAAGGCAGAGAGGCAGAGGCCTGGTGGTGAGCTGAAGAGCTTAAAGGTGCCTGAATGGAAGTGGGAGCATATATCTATGGACTTTGTGACCCACTTACCTAGGACGACCTCAGGATTTGATGCGATCGGTGGGTGATCGTGGATAGGCTGACGAAGACGGCTCATTTCATCCCTTACAGTATGTCATATACATACTTGAAGATGGCCCAGATGTATATACGGGATGTGGTGAGGTTGCATGGTATTCCAGTCTCGATAGTGTCTGACAGGGACCCGAGGTTCACTTCACATTTCTGGGAGGGTCTCCAGACAGCTTTCAGAGGTGAGACTGAGTACGGCCTATCACCCTCAGACAGATGGCCAAACAGAGCGTACCATTCAGACGCTCGAGGACATGTTGAGGGCATGTGTTTTGGAGTTTGATACTCCGTGGCAGGATTCAGTGTCGCTGGTGGAGTTCTCCTATAATAACAGTTATCAGGCGAGCATTCAAATGGCCCTTTTGAAGCTCTGTATGGACGACGATGTAGATCACCACTGTATTCAGAGGACTTGACTAGCAAAGCGGTCGGAGGACCGGATATGATCAGAGATATGGAGGGTAAGATAAAGTTGATACGCCTGAAGATGAAAGCGGCCCAGGATAGGCAAGCAGCCTATGCCAATAAGCGGCGACGACCGCTAGAATTCCAGTTAGGAGACAGGGTCTTCTTAAAGATCTCGCCCTTCAGGGGCGTGGTTCGTTTTGGGATGCGGGGAAAGTTATCTCCGAGGTATGTTGGGCCATATGAAGTTTTGCAGCGTATCGGTACTTTGGCATATCGTTAGGCTCTACCGCCATCTTTGTCTGGCATACACGATGTTTTCCATGTCTCTATGTTACGGAATATGAGCCAGACCCGTCTCATGTCTTACAGCCTACAGAAGTTCAGTTAGACTCAGATATGTCCTACGAAGAACGACCAATCAGAATTCTGGATCGAGAGGATCGCAGACTACGAAGTAAAGTTATACCGATGGTCAAAGTTCAGTGGGATCGTCGGGGTGTCGAGGAGGCTACGTGGGAGACGGAACGGGCATATGGTGCAACACTATCCGGAACTATTCTCTGGTATGTTTTATGTTTAGTTTCGATATGATGATGCATGTGGATTTCGAGGACGAAATCTTATAAGTAGGGGAGTAATGTAATACCCCCAAAATGTGATATGATTATGTTCTACGATGATGATAAATTATGATGTGTTTAAGGGTTGTGGTGTATTTAAATTGGGGGCCACGATTTATGTTATGATGATATGATTTAGGGGGCATGTGGGGGTGTTTTAAAGGGATGTATTAATTAAGCGAAGTTATAAAATATCGAGTGAGGATATTTTAATACATCGTACTAAATACCGGGACACAATTAAAACCACATGACCACCCTACCCACACCAACCCCCTACTCGGCCACCTCCCCATTTCCCACTTGTCAAGCCCATACCCCCCACTTGATCATGCCCATGCTTCCACTTGCAGCCAAATCATCTCCTTCTCTCCTCCTCTCTCTTCTCTCTCCCAAAATCGTGCCTGTAAGCTACTGGGGAAGGGAAGAAAAGCTTGGTTTGAAGAGTGTTAAAAACCTTGCAAAAAGAGGAGCAAAAGTAGAGGGGTAAGTCTTACTCTGTTTTTCGGAGAGTTTTGTTTGTTAAGTTTGGGTTTGGTGGGATGATTTTAAAGCATGTTAAGTATAGGTTAGGGTGAAACCTTGGTATGGGTGCTTACATGAAAGTATTATGTAACTATTAGCATGTTTGCTCGAGGCATATTACATGTTTTATATGATGGATTTTTGTTATAAACTATGTGCTCGAAAATCTGGGGCAAAGAAGAACATACTCTGTTTTCTGTAAAGTTGGTTGAGGATGAAGATTATGATGATGTTATGATGCATGTTAGCTTAGGTTGTTAAACCTTTGATTTAAGATCTTACATGGATATTTTATAAAGTTCTTCACATGTTTGTTTCAGCATGACAGATGTGTTAGGAAGTAGAAAAAGATGGTTTGTGAAAAGAGGTGCTCAAAATCTGGGGAAGGGAAAAATCCCGATTTTTCAGAGCTCTCGATCGATCGAGATTTGGTTACGATCGAATCGAGCGAGACAGTTTGCGGTCTAATGTATGTTTAAAAATTTGATGCCGATCGATCGAAAGA